>BMAW01025377.1:0-37426 GCA_019974015.1 Nephila pilipes
TCCATATTTAATTAGAATACGTGATTAATTATATTCTAAATACTTGTATTTAATCAGAGCTCGACTATTTAGTTGTCTGATGTAATTAAGTTTACCAGGATATATGGTTCAAATAGCCAGATTACAGTAATTTCTCCAAATAATTGTTCCAAATACTTTGTTAAAGCAAATGACAGCTTTCATTTTAATAGGGGGTGATACGAATATTAAGAATTTTCTATATATATAGTTCTCGTTTGACTACAAATATTCAAAATTACATGTTTAGACTATCTAGGCAATCTTTAGCTATACAAAACTATTAAATGTTGTTTAGAAATTGAAATATTTCTTAAGGTGAAGTTATGTAAAATTGTTTTTAAATATTGTAACTTAATTAAGTAAACCTTAATTTTTGTATAATACTTAATTAGTATAATACTTATTCGATTTGAATGTATGAATTTAAATTTATCTATTGATTCAACACTTATTTTCTGCAAATGTATTTCATTATTAAAGGTCTGAAGCTGTAGGTATATTTAAGATGAAAACCTAATTATACCTAAGATTGTTTCCAAAGCATTTGAATATTAAATATTCTAAGTTTATTTAAAGTATTTAGTAAAACCTGTTTATTGAGCCATTTATTATCTTAGCTGATTTGAAGAACTAAATGGACTTCTTATTGTAATATAAAGAATCAAACAAAGAAATATATTTTGTAGAGTCAACAAGAGGTTATATTGATATTTAATAGTAATATTTGAAAAAAAGGGGTTATTTTTTATGACTGTGGGGATTGTATATGAAAAATAATATATATTTAAAAAACCTTCTATTGAGTTCCAGATTATTGTTGCTTTAAAATGAATATTTAACATAAAATGGTTACATTTCTATTATGCTTTATTTTTTATTTGTTTTCGATGTAAATTTCAACAACAAAAACTTAGTAAAACAAGCTCGAAACTAGACATTATCGGGTGATTAGATTTTTTCAAACAGCTAAATACGTCAGATGTAAGCAGTCTTAAGACCCTCCATATAGACAAAATCAGGTATAAGAAATTTTTTATTCATATTTGAAGCTGAGAATGTCATAAAGAATGCTGTATTTTTCTTCCCACTATGAAAAATGTCTACAAATGCAGAATGTTTCAATTTTTCAGCCAGTAGTTTTAGTCACACATCAATCAGTTATAGTTTTTTTCAGAAATTCGAAGAGGTATAATTCTAGTTATAGCATGTCTTGAAAGTATGGAGAAGTGATTTTTTGGAAACGTAGCTTAATTAAAAGGAAAGTGAAAAAATTAGTTAAAGTAAAAACACACAACTGCAATTTATTGCAGTACTGATAAATCACATAAAGCTCGCAATGTCTTACGGAGAAATTAAAGTATAGAATGCAATACGCTGTCTTTAAAGTATTTAATTGAATAGTATTTTATTCAATATAATCTACACTAATTGGCAGTCAATTCTTAATTAATTTTAATACCTTATAAGGCATGCTTTTGTTAAGGGCTTCAGAAAATTGGGTTTGGAGGAAAACCAACACCTGTATATTTCCTGTTTTAAGTCCTACAGTGTTGAATATTTTCCATCTAAGGGCAATACACATCTAATTCTTATATATCAAGACTTTTCCACCATTCAAGAATATTCCTAATAGCTGGACTATTCTTATTACCAATAAGATTCTGTAAATATAAATTAGATAATCTAAAGGTATAAACAGAAGTTTTGATGAATATTCAGCTTTCTCCTCCCAGAGCTTTCTTAAATGAAACAAATTTAGTCTGCAGAGGAGCATGATAATCTTCTAGGCAATGCCAACCTTGTAAGAAATATGTGTGTATATCAGTTGTGCCGTTGAACAGAAACGTGCTCCATTTCATTTCTGAACCATCTTCTTTTTGTCGTCTGAATAAAGAGTGTTGTTTGCGTCAGAAGTCGTGCCAAAAACACTGATAGATAAAAATTGACTTTAATTTTTTTTTTAAATTTAAAACTAATAATGCAATTCTTAACACTCTTATTTAAAAAAGATAATTGAAACTATAGTTAGTTCTTCTTTCTGTTTAATGAAAAATATGTACTAATAAATTACTGCAGTATTTTTTTAAGAAAATATACTATAAAATGTTACATTTATACCTAGTAATATACTATCACAAATTTTGCACAACAAAGCACAACTTAAGTATATTAATTGCTTGTTTTTAAGTTTATATAGTTATTCGATAGAATTTCACTCTTGATGAACATATAGTAGTCAGCAAGCATTGAGCATTTCATTACGATCGATAACGGGACTCCATGGTAGATAACTGTTAATGAAATCGTGATTTATTCCCATTGCTGATTTCTCCTATATTATTTGAAGCAATTCGAAGTCAGAGTGTAAAAAAGATTAGTTTGCGTTTTTTTCTAACTTTGTAGGAATAATTTCAAACTTTTCATTACCTTAGGTTAACGAATGCGTATCCCTATAAACACGATATACTATCGGAAAATTCTAGAACTTGATAGGAATATAAGTTTTGTTTGAATTATAATTTGGCAGTAAATTCCTTTAAATAGTTATCTTGTGAACGTATACACCTATAGATTGCATGGATTTTTCAACTCCTCAAATGCTGTCATAACTACCTGCTATTCTCGTTGAATGTCGGATACATTTGAAAAGCATCGTTCTTCTAGTTTCATTTTAAGTTTTGGGAATAATGAAAAATCACAGATAATTGGATCTGATTAAAAGTGGAGAATAATCATGTTGTTATTTGCTAAAAATGTGTTGTCCTTAAAGAAGTATGAGTAAATGCATTGCCTTGATAAATAACTCACCCACATCAAGCCATTTCGTTTTGTCATACATCTTCTATTGAACATCTCAGAACATTACAGTAAAAATCAGAATTAACTGTATATTTTAGATGGGGAAATTCGTGTTGAACAATCTCTTAAATGTTAAAAAACACAGATATCATTTTTTCGCTCCGAATTTAACACGTTCTCTTTGATCTTGGGGATTGTGGACGCTTTCTCTCTGCTTCTCTGTCTGATGCTACGTTTTAGAATAATAGCCAGCAACAAAATATAATTAGTGTTTCTTCCTGATCGTTTATCAGGAATCTTGGAACGAACTTCGCAGCAATTCAGAGACACGTTCAAATTCTTTGTCAAAATATCTTAGTGAACTCAAAAACCAATTACAATATCACCTGCAAGTTTTGGAATAGTTAGGCAATGACTCCTCGTATGAGTTTTCTAATTTTTCTCACAATTTTTCTTTGTTTTAGTACAACTTGGTTGCCACGAACATTTGTCATCTTCAAATAAACGACAATCCGCTTTAAAATGTGAATGTCACTTCAATCATTTATCTTATTTAAAATTTCATCTCCAAAATCCGAATGAAGTATTTCAAGAGTTTTTGGAGAACATTTACCAAGTTTCATGCAAAATCTGAGGCATTCACGCCACACGATTTTACTCCTCATTGTTAAATCGCAAGCAGTTCAAAATACGAGGACGAAAAAAAGAAGAAAAATAAAATGCACAAATAAATTGCGGTCTCTCACATCCTGAAGTTAAGCAGTGGGATGAATAGAGGATGCTTATGGGAATGTGACCATTCAAACTTTTGCTTATATTTTCATAGAAACAATTGCAATACCAGCAGTCAATGAAGTTTTGCCATAGTATCTAGCATACCCTGCTTTATTTTAGCATTCATTATTGAAGAGAACAAATCTTGTATTAACGAAAATGCCTTACCATCCTAATCGAGTGCTTTTGTGAAATTTTCATCAAACCCAATTTCATGTGATGTGGTGAGAGTAGCATGTCTTCTGCTGTTACTAGTGGTCTGGTAACTACATTTTTATCACTGGATTACGTAGAATTCTAAGAAAGCCACCACTCTTGCACACGTTAATATTTACCTTTATGTACAACTACCCTTTACAACTTTAAAACATGGATATTTTATTTAAACTTGTTGAATTTCTAAAAGAAGAGAAAATACTATTAAATCATTACAAATTATCCAGTTAATTTTATCGTTCTTCAGCGAAAGTAATAGCTTCTTCAAGGTATCAATATAACTCTCCAGAAGTAAATCTGCCGAAACGTATTTATTTCTATTGTGAAGGAATGTTGCTTTTCAGCTAACATTAGTAGTTTCAGTAAAGCATTAATCTGGCTTATAATACAGATCTAAAGATGTCATGATATTTGGAGTGTTACAAAACCATAATCAGTTATCTTTTTCATAAAAAAATAATTAAATTTATGTCTATCATGGTATATAGACAAAATTAGCTGCCACATTCCAATCTTGAAGCCTTGATGATAATTCATTTTACTTAAATCCTAAATATCTCTCACTCACAAGCTCATTCAAATTTATTTGTGTTTGAGTTATCATAATAAACTCTGAAAGTTTCTCTAAAGAAATGTAAGCAAATTCTACTTTATTGAAGAGTGTAAAATGGAATGTATTCTTCATCATTTAAAGGGTTATTAACATGTGATTGTTTTAAAGGAAGCACGTCAACATGAAGTATTACAAAATGGATGCTGTCCTACTACGCATATACTTCCTAAAATTAAATCATTTTGCTTTTGGAACCATACGAATATCCTCCTCAGACCCATGGTCAACTATGAACCATAAATTTTGGAATAATTTGTATCAGTCGGTTCTATATGCATGAAAGGTTAATGAAAAATTGTTAAGAAAAATATTTTAATTTATATTCTTAGGAAGTTAAGTGTCCTCCGGAGGAGACATTAGGACAAAGTGACAGCATCATGTTAATTTAAAATATTTTTATAATTCTAATTTAATTAGTAATTCATAATAATTAGCATAATGAACATAATGTAAAAGAGCATAATATAAAATGTGAATCGCAAAATATTCCTGTCCAAACTGTTTGTAGGAGAATTCTAATTTACAGAATTAATCTTTCATTTATTCTCTCTCACTTTATCTTATACTATTAAGTAATTCCAAGAAATGTTTTCTGCGATTTCGAAAGATATAGTTTTTTTCCACCCAATACATTCCAATTCTGAGAAATTTTAAATTAGACATAATTACAGTGATCAATATAATCTGTTTCATTTCATTTTATGACAGATAGGTTCTTTCCTGTATTCCTTAAATATTTACATTTGGGGAATTCAGTTTCCAATTAAAGAATACCATTCCGAACAGAAATATATGCCATAATTATAATTTCAAATCAAATGATTTTGAAAGCCATTAAACTAATGTCTCCTATAGGCGACACTGAAATAACAACGTTCTAAGTCAGTTGGGAAGATTTGAGTAAGAAATTAATAATGTTATATACACACAGCAAGTTTAATGAATTCAACAGTGTGTCTAATACTTTTTTATTACACAAATAATAAAAAATATGAATACTTAGAGATGCGTAAGCGTATAATTTTCTTTCTCTGAAAACACCATTTTCATTTTATCATAAATAAGCTACGAATGTTAAAATGTCCTCCAAAAACCCTTTTCTTAGAACTATCATCTATTGATAGGAAAATTAACTTATTCTGAGTATCAATGATGCCTTTTATTTAACTTGGTGGCATTTTTTGACAGTGTTGCTTAGTGTCCCCTACAGACGACGCTGGAACTTAGGAGGATACAGCAGTCATCTAAATAATATCTAGGTGTCCACAAATTATTGTAATGGAGAAAGATAAAGTTTTCTTGCTTTTGATCCAGTTTCAAAATAGGATGGAAAAGTGTGAACAACAAAACTATGGTACATATTTCTTATCCTAAAAGCCATTTTTATATCTAAGTAAAGTTTACAGGTAATTTTATGTCAAATTTTATGTTTACAGGTAATTTTATGTTTTATTAACAAACTCATGTGTCTTTTATGAGTAATGCTTATAGATTTGCCACAAATATGACAAAAACTATCACTAGAATTAATAAACTTACGATATATTTTAAATGTGGACATTCATCAGCTATTCAATAATATTCCCATCAAATATTTATTTCAATTGAAAGACAAAAATACTCAGTTTGTCATAATTTCAGGCATAACCCAACATAGTAGAGCCTAGTAGAGAAAATATATAATATTTTCTTTGTAATTATAATTTAAAAATTTTAAGTAAATAATATTTTCATGCTGAAATAATGTATTAATTAAATTTGAAATAATGTCAATATTGTTAAATTTAACTTTGTTTTGACACTGTTTGGATCAAGAAATCTAGTTGAAGAATCAATACGATATTAGCTCATGTAATAAGATATTGGAGTAAATTAGTAGTGTTGCAGAACTTAAAAGAAAATCTCAAATAAACTTGTTCCGAGGTAACGTGTTTCAAAACTCTAAGAGTCGTCGCTAATATCCTCGTGTGACTTTTCATCGTGGCTTTAATAAAATATTAATCAGTTATGTAATTTTATTTATTTTGAACTTTCTCCTTTCCCATCAAGCTACTTTCATTCTTTAAAGTAATGAACTGAATATTTTCTTTGATGACAAGCTACACAGAATTTAAAAATCGAAAATATGAGGAAGTGCACAATTCAAGCAAAAAAAAAAAAAAACTTAATTAAATTACTCTATTCATATACATCTTTATAAAGATGATATTACATCAGGTGTTTGACGTAATTAAACTGATATTAAAAATTTATGTATAAAAGAGATTAAATTTTTTTAATGAAACATAATGTATGTCAATGGAATTTGATACATTTTAGTATTTAATCAGATATTGTGTTAATGATATTTTCATCGAAAAATATTTTGTTTTTTTATAATTTTTTTTCGTTTAATATAAAATGTAACAAATGAATAAAAAATTCAAATTATGTTACACGATAATTAAAGCGTATTAATTACCTGAGACGCTAAAGAAGTTTAATTGTATTCTAAGAATTATTTCTTGCAATGAAAATTCGAATTTTATTAAAAATGTTATTTAGATAATACTTTGAACAGTTTTAGTTCATTTGTTTTTTACATTATGTAAATTGAATATTTATTAGACAAAACTGTCTAAAACAGATAATATGAACAAGTGAGTTTTCATTTAACGTTTAAATTAACTATTGGATATTAACAATGATTATGATTTTAATTTCATTAATATTGTGTTTTATGATTTATTTAATTGTGCTATAAATACTATATTTTTCGTATAAATTTATATCTTGGCTTATGAAATTAATTTGTACAGAGACTCATTTCTCAAACCAAAGTAATATTATTCGTTTGAATAAATGAAAATTAAATTATTACTTTGAAGTCTCAGAGCCAAGGTATTATAACATTGCTGTTACGAGTTTGAAAAGAAATATTGGAATAAATATAAACAGACGTTACCATGAAGATATAACATAAAAATAAACACATGATAATTATTCGGTATTTCATATTAGCTTTGTATTCGACTAATACTATTATAAATAGTTGATTCTTGCAAAGAAGAGGAGAGGTGTAATAAGTATTAACACTTAAGAAAAGACTCTATTTCCATTTCAAATCTAGCCAATTCCAGTTTGTTGCTTTTACTCTTATTCTAGATTCTAATTTACTGGCTGAAATTGATAGAAGAAAGTTAGGATTTTTATTCGTTTCTGAAATTTTTTCTAATGTAGGAAATCCATTTATCATTTAAAATAAACAAAAAAGCAGGTTTATTATTTTTTTTTTGTCTTATCGAAATTTTAATCACAGGACTCTTAAAACAGACCTTCGATTAACAGACATATAAAAAAGTAATCAAGCAAAAATATTTCTTTGATTTTTCCGGATATATATATATATATATATATATAAATATTTTAATATTCCAAAAGAAATCCTCTAAGAGACATGAAACTAAGTAATGAGAGAGAGGCTTTTGTACTTATACGATGACGAAAGCATAGTTGTGCAAAACTGAATACAATGCACTTAGTATGGAATCAAACAAAAGAACGCTGTATTGAATTCATAGTATCGTTATACTTGATTGTCTGCCCAAGAGGAAGAACAACAAGCAGATGTTTCTTAGTATGGGATTTGCCATCCCCTTATTGCAATAGTTGCTTCGCAACAACTCTTTATTGCATCAGATACTACAACTCTTGAGGTAAGAGTTCTCATTCTGAAATCAGTATCCGTTTCAGTTTTTGGGTGTTTCCCGTTGGATGTAATCGTCCCTTAAGGTGCCTCCCTAAGCCATCCCACACATTTTCTATATGACTGGATCAGAGGAGAACGCTGGCTAATTCATTCTACAGCTATCTTCATAGTCTGATCCAATAACACCTCGGAATAGACTCACATGGGGAAGGATAACCTCCTTACTATAGCGAACGCCGAATACAGAACCTCTGCTGAAAACGGGGAGCTAAGTCCGACAGCATAATGCCTTATCAAAGTACAATCCAGGACCACTGTAACGGTCTTTTTCCGTAAATCGGTGTGGCACTGAAATGACTCTCATATGTTAAACCGGGAGAACGCGCGTTGGGTCAAGCAGGCCTGGGCGCATATATAATTGAATGCGGAACCTTCCCCCTTTTGCGAAAATGGTTTAGTCTTTCAGTAACTGTAATCAAGGTCACCCTCTTTTGATTCAGTTGCAGATAAAATTCCTCGAAGCTGTTTTTAGATTAAAAATGGGCTTTTCGGGCCTGTTGCACCCAACGAGCGCGCTCGCATTTACTTTTTTTTCGGATAACGCTTGTGTTAGAATTTAAAAATACATCGCTATTTAAGTTATAAAGAAGAAATTAAACCTCTTGAAACTTTATTAGCTGAGGTATCTATTCATGAAGAATCAATAAATGAAGATGGTGATGAAGAAAATATCAGAACACTAATGTAAGCACTAAACACAAAGCATAGTTCTCAACAAATAATTTTTTTGGTAGTATTTGCCACAGAACTGCATGGAAAAATTCACTTTATCAAAATTATACAGCAAATTAAGTTTGTCAATCAATGTTTAAGTTCCTAATTAAATAACCTTATAAATACTTTTCTTTATGTTCAGATTTACTACTCTGTTGTAGCATCATTTTATTTGCAGTCATCTCTCTTTGACATGCTGAATCATATAGAGTACAAGTCTTTTAGTTTCCTTAAAAAAATTTTAACTCAATATATGAACCACTTCTACTCCTATTTTGAAGAAAAATTAATTTAAATTTAATTTCAAGTAAAGAAAGAACTGAAAGTAATGCAAAATATAGGGAAAAAAAACTAACAATAAGAGAAATAACACGAATTAAAAATGTAAACAAACATAAACAGTGTTGCCAATCATCTACAGCAAAATGGCTTGAAATAATTATAAATTAACTGTGACTTAGTCAGCAGAAAATTAAAATTAAGTTTTGAAAACATTATTTTAGAGCAAAGAAAGCCCTTAGAATGAAAACGGTTTGATATAGTTTATGATATTTATGTCGTGATGTAGTGATTTAAGTTAAGATTTAATCCACGAGATAAAAATAGAAATGAGACATATGGTTAGCACATTTATTATTTATTTTGAAATTGAAATTTCATTAAGGCTCATTACAGAAATAATATAAATAAAATAAGCGTGGAAAGAGCACGTGTACTTTTCGCCATGCAAGTCAGAGAGAAATTGTGTGTTCTTCGCAGGAGAAGAAGAACACATACTTTCTAAAAGGAAAATACAGTAATACACTTTCTAATAAGAAACTACGGTAGCACTTTATAATAAGGGATCTGATTTTTTTTTCTTTGATAGTGGTGTCCCTTAATACAGGGTAAATACACATGCCCGAAAGGCACTATTTAGTTTGATTGTAATTAGTAAACCGCTAGCTTTTATACATAAAAGAATCTTCTTTTTTAATATAAACCTACTCCAGGTTCTTCATTTTCATTAAAGTATAATCGTATATTGATCCAAATAAATTTTGCGTACCTTTTATACAAATACTAAGTAAATTAAATATAAAAATATCTAACAGAATGTTATAAATAGTTCTGAAAGATAAATAATTTTCATTGCCATTTACTACTATCATTATAAGCATCTAGTTTAGAAAACTGTAAATTTTATATGAAAGTTTTAATCATATATTACTTTAAATATTTGGTATAACATTAGAATTACCGTATTTCTGATATACCTAGAACTAACGGGATGGGTCGTAGGTGACCCATGGACATCAATTACGTTTTTTTTAAAAATTTTATGGTAATGCAGATGGATAAAAAATTATTTCAAGATAAGTAATATAATTATATTTAATCAATCAGTAATAAAATATAGCTTCGAGAATATTATACAATATGAAATTTGGTTAATAGAAAATTATGAAGAAAATTAAATCTCTAATTAAATTAATTTTTACTTTCAGATTTTGTCAGGCTGTATAAAATGAAAAGTAAAAATATCTTACAAATAACATAAATTTTAATTAATTTAAATCTCATAATGTTCCTACAGATTAATAAGATGTCAAATCACAATAAAAATGTAGTGTGAATATGCATCACTTTATTCCTCGAAACATTTTACGGAGAATAGTACAATGTTTTTTTTTTTTCTTTTTTGCTGTGCATAATCCACACACAAATTCTGAACATTTTTCACACATAATTTTAGTTTTATTGTCTTTGTATTGCTTCTGATAAAGCTGTTTAATTTGTTTGATGCTTCTGGGGTAATATGTGGATGGATAACTTTTTGTTCTCTTAGATCCTAGGCTAATTTATAGAATATAGTCTTCTACTTAGATTAGATCCGCTTAGAACCTGTTGTCTCTCGAAAAAATACTCATGATTAATCAAAGCTAGATCTAAAATATTAAAACAAGCATGCATAGGACAACGCCTTGATGCAGAATTCAAGGAAATTTTCTTGATATCCGTTCTAAGTATATATTCCGTTCATCTACTCCAAAATTTATGAAATTATTGAAATTTAACATATAAAGAGTTTTGTTATCATTTTGAGTAACTTCTATTGAGGATTGTAATGTGCTGAGAAGTAAGTTTTTTTTTATATTGGTAAGAAACAAGTAGGGTGTTATATGTCGTGAAGGCTGTTGAATATAATTATTTTTTTCATTTTTTTAAGAATTTGGTACCATCTGTATTTGGTCTTATGATTTTCTGATATAACTTGAAATATTTTCTTTTAGGCTATCTACAAGTTTCAGAGGCGTAAAAAATCTGCCCCTTGTTATACTTTGTCCTGTTGTGAATTAAGGCTTTACTAACCTCAGAGCAACATTTTCAGCAACACTTAGATCATTTTATTTGGAATCATCTTTTCCTGATTATGGAAAGGCTCTAATTATGTATTTCGAGCTCACATATCCTGCCAATTTAAGTTTGATGCCGAATTTGTCAGGTTTGTTTGGCATATATTGTAAGACTGCAGCGTTTCTTTTTGAAGAAAATAATTTCTCTTCCACAGCAATATTTTCTCCTGGTCTGTAATACATCAGATAATTTTCTATGAATGTATTTCAAACATCTGATATTAAAGCAAATTTATCACCTTCCATTCTATCCGATATAGAAATTTATAAGCAAAACACATATATTTCATGATTTCTAAAAATTTGTTCGGGCTCATTGTTGAAGGTGAAAAATTGTGGCCCCAGTCTTTTTAGCAAAAGCTGCTGATGGAAATCACTTTCGCTGCAAAATATCTCCCCCATACAATATTGCAATAAAATAATTCAGTTCATCAAGAGAAGTGCTCTAAGTTTCATTATTTAGTTTTGACCTTACTTCAACCTATACAATTCATTATGGTATTCAAAATTTCACATTTATGAATAGTCTCCAGAAAATTACAGGACTGCTAATAGTAATATTTCTTATGGAATATGGTATAGGTCTCGGATCTTCTTTTAGAACATTTTGAATAGGTCGTGGACCAGAAGGAAATGAACACTCTTGATGTATACTCCACATAGATACCTCTTTCGTTTCTTTTAAATCCTTTGAAAGAGAGATAGTTCTTTATTTTAATTTTTTTTTCTTAACAATTTTACAATTCTTTGTTATTTCTCTGAATTTCTGAACAGTATTTACTTGTAATATTTTCATTCAACTCTCTGTCACTTGTACTGGATTCAAACGATGAAATTAGATGAACATTTCCCACAATGTTTCTTTCGTCGTTTATTACAAAATTTTCATTATTATCATCAGATGTATTTTCGTCGCAAGAAGCATTTTCTGAAAGTTTACTTAGCAATTTCAATGCTTCTTCTTTCGAAAGACTTCTAGTACTAGGTATCATTACTAAACACGTGCAAAACTGGATTGCCAATAATTCGTTTTCCTTCTGCTCAGCTTACAGCAGGAAAAATATTGTTTTTACTTAGTTTCTAGCCAATAAACTCTTCAGCCCAACATCGTCTGTAGGAGATACTAAACAACACTTTCAAAAATTCCCCCAATTTAAATAAAATGCATCATTGGTACCCAGAATTAATTAATTTTCTTGTTAATAGATGGTAGTTCTAAAAAAAATGATTTTTAGTGAATATTTTGCATTCGTAGATTATTTATGGTAAACTGAAAATGGTGTTTCCGAGAGAAAGAAAATTATACGCTTGTGCATATCTTACTGTTCATATTTTTTATAATTTGTGTAACAAAAATTATTAGTAACACTGCTGAATTCGATAAACTTGCTGTTTATATATGATACTATCAATTTCTTACTCAAATCTTCCCACTTCTCATTTAGAATGCTGTTATTTCATTGTCGACTTTAGGAGACATTGGGTCAATGGGTACAAAAATCACTCGAATTGAAACTATAATTATGACATATATTTCTGCTCGGAATGATATTCTTTAATTGCTAACTGAATTCACCAAATGTAGATATTTATAGGCTACAGGAAATAATTTTCATCTGTAAGAAAATGAAATGAAACAAAATTAGTGATCACTGTAATTATGTCTAATTTAAATTTTCAGAATTCGAATGTATTGGGCAGAGAAAACTATAAAACTTCCGTACTCGCAGGCAACATATCTTCGAAATCACGAATTTTCAATAAGTACCAACTTAAAATTGAGAAATAATTTAATAATATAAGATGAAGTGAGAGATAAAAAAAATGAATGATAAATTTTGGTAATCAGAATAATTCTGCAAATAGTTCGGACAGGAATGTTTTGCGATACAAATTTTACATTATCCTCATTTTGCATTATGTTCATTATTATTCTAATTATTATGAAATACTAATTAAATTAGAATCAAAGAAAGGTTTTAAATTAACATGATGATGTCACTATGTCCCAATGTCTCATCCAGGAGACACTTAATTTCTGAAAAATAAAAAATTAAATATTTTTTTTCAGTACTTTTTCATGTATTTAGAACTGATTAATATAAATTATTCTAAAATTGTTTGTTCAAAGTTGACCTTCAGTTGGAGGAGGATAAGAGATATAAGAGCATTCTGCAACATTTCAATACATACATGCAATAGATTCCAATCACAAAGGGTGACACATCTGCCTAACAGGTACATACCAGATATGTGGACACGTCGTTTTCTTATTATCACCCTTTTGAAAAAAGCAGGTCCAATACATCCCTTTTATACAATTCTTTTGTAACTGAAGAGTTCAAATCCTAGTAGAAATAAAAAAAAGCAATTATCTTGTTGGTGTCAGCTGTGACCCCCATTGTAATTTTAGGTATGCAGACACATAAAACAAATTCCCTTGGAATTCAACTAAATTCGTTTTAAGACATTCAACTGACTATCTAGGGAAAGTGAAATTATTAGAAAACTTAATTTTGAAATACAACAGTAAAAAGGATCACAAACTCATGTCTTGTGTCACAGATGACCTGCGTCGGTAATCGTAGTGATAACTCATAAAAAATAAAACACAAATACAATTTCTCATTAAATTAAAAAAAAAATGTAATTAATCTTTCTAATACAAATGTCTGAATACTTCTATTTAATCAGTACATGAACATTTAATTGCCTAAATTAATTAAAGTTACTGGGATACACAACACGAATATCCAGACCCCATTAATTTTTAAACAGTTACTCCAGACGCATTTGTTAAGCTGTGGAAGAATTTATTTCTTTTCTGAAAAGAAAAGTTGAATTGTTGTAAGATAATCCTCACATATCTTTTTTAAGACCATATAAAAAATTACTATATTAAATATGGATATCATATTATCTTCCTTTTTAAATGGGAAGGATTTTTATTACATCTACTAAAAGTTGTAATATTTGCACTGGGAGTAAAAATATTTTTAAACTTATAATAGTGAATTATTTAATATTATATGCATGTACCATATTTTATATCAACATGTATAATCTGATTATATATTTTTTATGGTTAAACTATTTATAACATACTTTTTATATAGAAATAGAATAAAAATCATGTCTATAAATATTTTAAATTAGTAAATATTACATATATAAGTAATATTAATATATTATCTAATATAATATTGAAAAATATATTATGATTCTAAAAATCATGAAATATAATCATTTTACGTGATAAGACATTGACATATTATTCATATTTTAGCGAGTTGTAATGTTACACCTAAATGATAATCACCAACAATTTCCTAAATTTTGTAAATAGGTTGATATAATTACCTGAATTAAATGGATGCCCCTTTGTTTTATAAATTTTAGTTAAAAATTCTTCTTATTAATATAGATTCAAAATTAATTATAAAATGTATGGTTAGGAAATAAATCTATTTAAAAGGAAGTTCATTTTATAAAACAAAGTGATGATGAATTCAAATTGGCTTTATGTGTACGATAAAGAACTCTTAAAATTGTTTGTTTAATATTTAGCTCTGAACGAAATTAAAGTTTTGCTATACACATTATTACGTTGATATTAAACTAAGAAATTTCTTCTAACACAGGGGAAAATATTTCGAAAATGCATTCAAGATCTACATTTAATAAAATGACCTTCAAATAGTTGATTGCATAATTTATCCCGATATAGAAATTATGTGATACTTTAAAATTCTTCGATTGCAGCCTGTTGTAGGTTTCTCATTTCATATTGATTATATTACAGCTTTTGTAGAATTAATAGCGTTACAAAAACAAACACAAAGGCCCTAATTTTTCTTAAATGTAAACTTTAACAGAAGAAAATATATAATAAGAAAGTTTGTGTAAGATTTAATTTTTATTTTATAGCTAAATTATCTAGTATTAAAGGAGAATAAATTTTGAACGGCTGATTAACTTTGCATTAAGAAGCAACACCAGTGTTATTGGCGAGATACCTAGTGTCTTTGAAACTCGATTAAGTGGGACGAGGGAAACACCTGAGCTGGCACTTCCTTTTCTAATCTTTCACACTACACCAACGAGTAGATTGGAAACATCTAGTAATTTAACCTGTTTAAATTTCTCAACATGAAAAATCTTTAGTCGAATCAGGATTCGAACCCATAACTTTACAGAAACAGCACCAGTTATAAGCACACGATTATTCTCACTTGGTTACCAAGTTAAAGTAAATTTATTGGTATTATTACGTTTTAAATTGGTAAAACAGACGAACTGCGTAAAAAAAAGCCTATTTCAAATTACGTTAAAAAAACATTCTGTATTTTTTGATATTACAAGAAATGTAATTTCGACATTCTGTATAATTTATAATCATCTTCATCATATAATGTTGCCTTAATATTATTCCTCAATAGAACATATAAACTGGTCGAAATTATTTATGAAAGTGAATATTTATGAATTTATGACCATTACAATTTTAGAAATATATCTGTACTTGAAATTTGTGTCATCCAAAAACATAAAATTAAAAATTCCAAAAGGGTTTATGACTGGCGCATTGAGGAGTTTTCTGACTGTAAGCCGAGAATCAGTGAATTTAGTGATCAGCTACATGTAGATTGCGGCATAGCTTCGAATACTCATTTTCTTTCAAACTCGTTTCGCTACATAATAATAGATGGTGCATTTTATTTTCAGCCCAATCTTAAAATGTTCGCCTGGCATGACGGGACGGTTTGGATGTTAAACTACCATTTTAGGTATTTCTTTAGTCATTCGACATTCTTTCGAATATGTAAGGTTCAGTGCCATATGTTCTCTTATAAATCTATTCAATATAATATACACGAATAGATTAAAATAATTCATATTTTGTAACATTCCATCTACACATCTATTTGCAACGACTAACATCATGTTTCGTCTTTGTTCGTTGAAATTCGTTTTGTTCCATCTCATCCACATTATTTCACAAAGGTAGTTCTCGTATGGCGCTGTTTACACATTAAACATCATCAAATAGAGTGTACTTGAGTGCATCCTCAGATAGAGTTTACAAATAACAGAGCTCCCAAAGCTTTAATCTAAAAGTGTGTATATAACGTCTGTTTTATTTTGTTCAAAAGAACAAATAGGTTTCAAACCTGAATCTAAAATGTTATTCTACAATTTATTCTGATCAGGAAATGTATTCCAAGCATTGAATCGAGAACATGTTTTTGAGGAGAGAGAGGAAATAGAAGGAAATATTTTTATCCTTTTAAAAACGTGAAAATATTCCGTCGCTTAGCTAAAAGGGTAAGACTCTTTCCTAAAATAGGGAAAAATACACCAGGGTTTTTCGGACCATATGCTTTATTTTCTTTGGTTACGAAAATTTCTTTGCTTAAGATACCATACCGTTATTTTTATTTGCATATAGCTTCTGGATTTGACTGCTCTTGTAAGTTTTGAGGCGAAAGCTTTTTGTGTTTGAATTTCAATCGGTGTCTTTTGAAGTAGAATTCTAAATATAGTATTAAAACAAATACCATAGCGGTATTCTAGCATTCCTTAATGTTTCGAAAGACTTTGGTGCGAATATGAAATACTTAATGTACATAGATTTATTTAGTCATTTTTTTCCTGAAATACGAAATTATCATAACTGCAAAAATGTTAAAGAGAAAACCGAGTTTTAAATACAAAACATGTTGCAGAATTTTTCGAAGATGCATAAATGCTGGATATCCAAAACAAAGTGCTGTTAAATTTCCACAAGATTATCCTTTATTCAGAAAAAAAAAATTAAATTTAATTACAATAATTATATTCTCCAGTTTCAAAATTCTAAATTGTTAAACATTAAAACAAAGTGCAGTGTAAGATTCAAATACATTCTAGGTTTAATATATTCTTTTCTTGGAGGTTAGTATATTTTTAATTGAGAAATCTGCATCCCCCTTATTTTCGATTGCAAATTCCTCTCATAAATTCGAACTGTCATTTACAGTTTTTGTTGCATTACATAATTTTTAGATGCTGAGGAAAGCTTCTATTCCTTCTCTCCATTCTCATCACATCTATATTTATTTTAAAAAAGTAATTATTATTTTTCACGAAAGGGAAATCATGTATAATGTGAATTCTTACAGCATGATGAAAATATAGAGGTTATTATTGCGACAAGTTCTTAATAATCTTTTCAGGAGTTTGATTAAATTATATCGTTCAAATAATATGTTTTTACTCTGAGTCATATATCTACATTTATAAATAATACTCATAAGAATTATATACAGTAAAGTCTCATAAACTCTCATTTTCTCCTTTGTATTCTTCATTTTTCTCATTTACTATGCATTATTTTAATGAAAATCTGATAATCAGTTGTTTCAGGAATCAACTTCATAATGTAAGACAGTGCTAAGGAATTTATATTACTCAAACATCCTAAGTAGGATAGTTTGGGGTATTTCATTCATTTGGTGAGATATAACTTCTAAGATTTTGAGAAATTGAAAGTATTTTATTAATTAAACTGTATCTTTTATAGTAAATAAACATAATTTACTATAAAAAATGTAAAACATGTGATTTTTCAATTTTCATGAAACTGAAAGTATTTTATCCCTGAAAAAATACCAAATCCTATTTCTTTCTAAAAAAAGCTAACCTTTTTTATGTAAATAATCGGTATGTTTTGAATACAATGATATATATATATATATATATAATGCTAAATTATAAGTTAAGAAATTAGTGCATTATTCTAAAATTTGCTGAGGTTTATTTGAAATACTCATTTTTTGTTTCAGTCAGGGTGAACACTTATAAAATTGGAAAAAACTGTGTGTCCACATACATAATTTTTTTTTCAAAAATGGACAATTTTACATTTAAATAAGGCGATTTTTATTTTATTACGTTATAGATTCAGAATTAAACTGCGATGCATCAAGTGAAAGACTGATATAAAGTTTTTCTCAGAAAAGTAATAGTTATGCTTGAAATTTCTAACTTAAAACAAGTTCCATTTATCGCAGAAATAGAGGATCAAAAGCTTACAAAAAGATTTTTTTGAAAAGAAAACTCCCCTGTTATCACTAAAATAGAGACAATAAAAAATATAAAATAAGTATTTTTTTTATTATTACATATTTCAAAACACATGTGATATTATAAAAAGCACTGGCGTCAAATTTTAGGCAATTTTTTGAATAACTGTTTAAGATATAATTGTTACGATGGTGTAAAGTGAGAAAAAATATGTTTCAAAGAAAAAATTACTTAAAAATTTAAAATCAAAAACATAAAATATTGTATAATTAAAAAGTTCTACACCCTTCTGTATCAAGAAATAAAACTTTTAAACGCTTATCGATGTTATACATTTTTCCATATTGTTATATGATTAGGTTTAATTGAAAATTATAGAGTCAAAAAAACTTTTTAGTACCTTAATACGTAGTTTGTTGAAATACACATTGCACATTTAATTAAACAGTAGAAAAATTTTACAGCATTAAATGTGTATGTAAAATAAGTTCTGATATATAAAAACATATTCTCATTTTTTAACACAATAAACATAAGAATTACGTTATATACATTTGTAACACATTTAACCGATAAAAAATTATGAAATTCTTTTTTATCAAAATGAGAAAAAATGTTGAAATCACACAGATACTGACTTTAAAACTTATTACACGATAAAATTGACATTTTTTTCATCATTAGTGTATTTTGTTTTCCATGCTTTTCTTTATCCGAGGCAATTTCATTGACGCTAACGAATTTCTTACAGAAGTTAAAATATTTTGCATTTATACTGATGTACAAGATACGACATTTACACGCACATGCACAAAACTTATATGGGCTATGTTTGCATTTTCAATTACAACATATCATTATATATTGAATCAAACAATATTATAACTAATAATACAGGTGAGCAAAACTTTTCAAGATCATAAATGTAAATTTTAGCAAAATATTCCATTGGACGATATTTTAATTTTCAATGAAATTTTAGGACTTGTTACGAATTCAGAGTCTTGCTTACTATTTATTTAGCATCCAGTTTCATTACACAGTTTCACAGTTGTGGGCTTGTTCAAAATGATAATTTTCTTTGGCTGTCCAAGTCTATTTTTTTAGAAGATTGTCAATAGCTGTCGTCCTTTGGAAAGGACAAAATTCAGGGCCTTCTAAGCAATGACCATACAAGGGATTGCTCTTTCCATATACACTGTGATATATGTAACAGTCACTCCACTAATCATCTTTCGAAGACAACTGGCACTTTTTTGTAGATCAATACTGTAATAAGTTTGAATTTTGTCAATCAATTTATCAGTTAATTTATCTTCGTCGGCCTCCCAGATCTTAAAATGATTTTTTCAATTGACGTAATCTTCACTTTTCTGTTAATTTTGTCAAGTCTCAGTTTATATTTACCTAAACTCGGCGTAAAACTAATTTAAATAGATTTCTTGCTTAGTTACGGAAAGCAAGATTTGACGAATAAGCTATGACAAGGAAAACACAAGACTGGTTTCCAGCTGAAAATCCTTTTCTAAACTAGCCTTAGTGCCAAAACAACAGAATGTGGTTTATGAAGCAATTATTATTTAACTTCTCTATAGAACAAAAAGTTTTCTATAAAAATCGATGCTTGTACTTTAGAGTGCACTAATGCTATATTTTACTGACAGTTTACATACATTTTCTATAATTTAGTGACATTGTTTTCTATCATATATATTCCTTGAGAAAAAAAAGTGTCAGGGCTACAAACCATCTAAAATAATCGACTTAATTTTGTTAGGCTAACAATTCTGTTACCCTGAAATGTTTCATTCTCTTTTTAAAGTAATATTCCACCATATTTACAGCTAGGGTTCAACGTATAGTCACTAACTGATTCAATGTTACCGAAATAAGATGTTACAGAATTTGCTTTCCTGGTAACACCAGTGCTGAAGTGATTTCTAAAAAAAAATAGTGCTTCTTATTCCGATTAGATCTTGCTGTAGGAAATAATTAATTTTTGACTTTAAGAAAGACAGTGATTCCTGTAATAAAGAACATCATAGGCTACATTGGAAGCAAAATAATTATAAGTAAGAGTAAATCTAAAACCATCAATAAACGTGCAATGACGATGAAATTTTTTGATACATTTAAGAAATAATTTTTAAATAAAGCATCACATTATCTCATTTTGAACTTGTAAAATATTTTTCAAGTAAATAAAATTAAAAAACAAAAGAAAAAATGCTACTAAAGTATATAATCTTCCGGTTGCGCACTTAACTTCCGGCTCATATATATATATTTTTTAATTTTCAACGCAAGCACTGCTATAACTTCATAAATAATTAGAGTAGAAATAAATGAAAGGTTGTCCTAGAAAAAAAATAGTACTTAATTGTTAAAAATACAGAATTAAAGAAATCACTATTATTGTCACAAATGGCATTTTTATATTAATGATTCACGGCAGATGTTCGTCCCCAAACACCTACAATCGCAAAAGGTGTAGAAGAAAACATATCAGAATGCTCTAGAATTTGAATGAAGATAAAGTAAAATTGTAATTATATTCAGTGAAGAGAGAGTTAATTCAATTTACAATATTATTAACTACAAGAATTGTTCAGAAAGTAAGAGTATTCAATTTCTAAAAATCCGAAAAGGTGATACTGTATTTTTGAACAAACTTACAAATTCGTATACGTACATAAAACACTATTTTTTAGTATATTGGTTATCCCTCACAATTGACTTAATTTACAGTATGCCTTGGGGCAAACATTTGATGAAGATAATCTTTTTGGGCTCCTAAAGTTAGAAGTATTATAATTTGATACTGAATTTCGAAAATTTACGGCTGAAATTTAAAGTTCAGTACTGGTTGAAGGGTCTAATTTTTAACTGTGTGAATAGTATTATTTTAATACGATGGAGATCAGTTCAGTAGGAATATCTTGGTACTTGAAATTATATACACACTATAACAAGAAAAAACGAAGCACCAAGAAGGAAATAACCGATTTTAATAAAATTTCGTATCCAAAGATATTTGGATCGAACATGCAAATGATTAAAATTTGGTGTCCAATCAAAGAATAGAGAGAGCTATAACAATCGACACAGTATCCTAAAGATAAAGGAGTCGTTGTTGCTCTCCCTTCCATGGAGTTATATGCCATTATGCTTATTATGCCATAATTTCTGAAATGTGCTCAAAAAAACTGTAAATCAGGTATATTCTAAAATTATTCAAAACTATTATTAAAATTTTATGTTAAATATTCATGTATATATATATATATATATATATATAAACAGAAAGAGTAAAACTTTCCCTATTGTAGATGCTTCAAGTACGAAAATATAACGTAATGGGTCGCGGGTTGTTCTCAGCACCTCATAGAAACTTTTGAAGGTCCTTACGTTCAAATCGTCCTAACGAGAATGATTGAGTCATAGTTAAAGGTTCAATGACCTAAAATTTGCAGTTGCAGAAAAAATTGTAATTCTGCGCATCCTTCTTGGAATTATGGGAGGCCTTTCTTGTTACTTAGGATTTACACGTCCCTGATTCTTTGTTAATGGGAAATACATATTTGATTAATGCACAATTTTCTTCTAAAAGCATCTGGCAGCGTTTTAGAGAAATATTTAGTAGGCATATTTCCAGTTTCTGATTTCTTAAAAGTGTGTGGTATATATTATTTGCAAGATAATTATCTTTTCCTGTTTATTCAATTAAAATGATGATACAAAACTATTTTTAAGAAATTTTATTAAAACTTGTTTATTTTTATTTTTCATGAAGTTTCCCTTTACAATCATGCGTTACTTTAAGCCTCATATGATGCACTACATTTCCATTATATATGATGTTTACTTTTTAGAAGTAACCAATTTAAATAAGATTATATGACACATGTTGTCCAAAATCAGGGGGACATTTTTACTTACCTCATTTGGAGGTACATTACAGTAATAGATAAATTATGTAATTTCTACATTGACTTCTTTCACAAAATCAAAGAACTTCAATTACTCAAGATTGGTGCTGAAATAAATTACAGTATATCAAAACAATTTCAGGCTTGAATGAATAAGAGGTGTCACTCAAGTGAACAAAATTTAGAGAAAAATGATTTCAAATAACTGTTTCTTTGAATTATTGTAGGAGCCTCATATGAGGTCCAGATGAGCAAGAGGGTTAATAAAAATAGAAAAACGGATAAAAATTTATGAAATTAAAAAAAAGTTGTTATTTTAAAATATAAAAATAATATAGGTTTTTAATGTAATACATCATTTTACATCTTTAACATCCTTGAAATAATAATTACTGCTGAAACGGAGGTAGGAGAAAGAAAATAAAAGGATGAAATCACTCTACGGCTTCAGAGTAAATTTAAATACTTAGCAATAGTCAAAGAACCATTTTTGTAATAGATAATGCTTGTTAATAAATTAGGTTTTTTAAAAATCATACATATATGAAATCATCATGAAAATGTTTCGGATCATTTTCAAAAACTCACATTATTAGAATACTTAGGAAATTAAACGATCATAATAGTTTCATACAGATATTAAATTTATAATTTTAAATTATCAAAATTAATTGCTACATTTTTTTCATTAAAATATTCATAATATATTAGGTGAGAAAATTTGATTTGGAAAAAGTAGTTATTTAAATATGCGCGTAATCATTTTTGTGTATACTTAGTGATAATCACTTGTATCCAAAAGCTAACTAAATGATTAAAACATTCCACACGGCTTCAAAAACAATTTAAAAATATTTTACTTATTGTAAAGCATTTATTTCATGCATTAGTAATAATTTTTTCACTACAGTGAATAAATATAGTTATTATTTGTAGTCATTACAAAACTTATTATAATTTTTATTTGGCTTAGAGAATGACATGAATTTCGCTATTTTCATAATGAGATATTATTATTAACATTTGTAATAAATTCATATATGTAAGGTAAGTACAGGCATTACACAAAATATTCATAACAAATTACCATGAAAAACCTCTATTTTTTTCCAAACATTTTATTTATTATAATTTTATAGGCATTCATTTATTTCAAAATTCACATTCATTTTTAATTGATGACTAATAATTTATTACACTATTGGAATTCAAACAATTCTGTAACTATTGAAAATTGTACTAAAACCATCTTTCAAGCTAAATTAATTTACAAAATTAATTAGGCAATCAAACTGTCTAAAAGCTGATATTTAATCAGTACAAAGCTATTTCAAAGTTTAAAATGATTAGAGTTTCCAGCATATGATACACAAATGTAATACATATGCTATTAATTATATAGAAAACTTATACTAGTTAGGGTCGTTGAATGACTTTCCCTTAAAGTGATCTGAAGAGAATATCAATAGCTCATATAGCTTCCATAATAACTAATTACAAATGTATCCTTTGAAAACTTTAAGAACTTTTTTTCTTTCCAACTAATGATTAATCTTTAAATTGTTAATTACATATAGAAGTTTATAATAAGCCCCATAAGCAATTTATTTAATTAAACTTAAAAGTATTGATGTGTATTTTGTTAAATAAAAGATCTTAATTTATTTGCGTGAATATTTTTTTTTTATAATTTACCTTGACTATAGTTATATATTGATTATAAAGTTAATTGAAATGTATATAAATTTACAACACTAAAATCACATTTAAATAAAATAATAAAATAAAAAATTAATTGCTAACAAATTGAAGAATATATCACAAAACTAATTTTATATTCCCTCGTGTTTATTCAATTAACGATATAGGATATTTTTATGGTTACATTTGACTGGAGTGTTTTCTAATAAGACTATATCACATTTAAGTAATTTTTATATATTGCTTAGATATTCACTTAATAAAAAGTAGGAATAAGTATTATCAATATTTGATAACTTAGCTCTTAAGGTATATATTTTAAAAAGTAATCAGCATCATATGCAAAAGCAAAGTGCAATCGAGAAGTAAAAGATAAATTTTGCGAGATATATGATTGCTACTGCAGTGAAATATTTCAAACCGATTTTTTTTCTGCACAACATTATAATTTTAAGAATAGTAGTATTTAATATAATAAAATAGTTGTATGTTTTCAATAAAGTAAATTAATAAATTGATAAGAGAAATGCATTAACATGCAAACAAATGCTATTCTTGCTTGAAAAGGTAGAAAAAAAAATTATACCTCTAGAGGCCCATATAGTGTTTTAAAAAATTCATTTACTCAACATTAACAAATTATTCAATACGCAGAAAGACCTTGATTTATCCATTAAGGTAAGAATTTCATTACGAAATATTAATCTTGTTGTAACAGAAATTTATTTGCTTGTTTATTTCCATTGATGGACTGAATTTTGATATCCATTGAGTCAGTCATTGTAGCTGCACAGGCTCTAAACTCCTCAACTGAACTACGATAAAAACTCAGAAATTCTGATTTTAATTCATAACTTTCATTCGAGTTAGGTTCCATCTATTCTAATCGACAATTTATTCATACATGTATTTGAGCACAATACGTCTTTATCTGATCATTTAAAATAATATTACTTGTTATCAGGTTAAAAGAGGCATGCAACCTTTTAATAGGATGATAAAGTTTGTGGAACCATGCCATCGTCAAGAAGAAAGCTGTCATTCAAGAGAGTAATTATAATAGGACGATTGTGATTTAAAATCTCATAATTAGTTCTTACCTCATTGTCAGTGATGTGACGATTAACTGGAAATTATTTATCTTAAAGTCTATAGGCTATGTAATTCATGTAAAGAGATTTTAGCTTAGCGTATCTAATGATTACAATATTTTTTCTGAGAGCAACTTTAACTTATTTACAATATTTCTGAGCTCGTTCTCCCAAGAATTTTAGTGATTGGAGTAAATATTGGTTCTGAAATGGATCATTCTCTTCGGTATGAGCACACTGTCATATGTCACAGAGCCCAATTACAGACCTTTGTGTTTTGGAGCGTTATTTCCTTTGATATCAGAAGTCCATTCCCAGTCATATATCATAATACTCCAGCATAGCAGTGTATTTTCCATGTTCTATGCTCCTTTGTAATGGCCTTTATTTTATTGGGTGAAAAGTTACATTTCAAAAGAGTAATTCTGTACCCTTACGCTATGATTTCTATCAAATGTTTCTTTATATATTTTTCTTAAAGACTTCTCTAAGCAACAACATTGCCAGATCAGTCTTCAAGACAATGTATATGACATTTGATCTGCTGGCATTTCCTTTATTTCACAAGAAGTCAAAGGGGGTTCAGCAATGCCCGAAATTCCGAGACCTACATAGTGACACAAAACAAATCTTCAAAGACAATTTCCTATAGTTTTCTCGTGCAGGATTCCTAACAGATTTAGCATTACCACTTGTCTTTGTTGTTATTCCACCTGTCATTCTTAAGTCGTTAGCTTACACAGAAATAGATTTTCTACTCGGAATAGGAACAAGAGGTAGAAGTTGAAAATGTAAACGAGATTCATGTGTTGTGCACTTACGTAACCAAGAATGTTTTTCAAATATATTGTAATAACGAAGCCTTGATTTTTATCGGTCCAACAATGCTTGGTTATTGAGCTTCTAAGACTGGATGGAAACATTAACTGCTTTCTTCCCAACAATAATAGCCGCTGTCATACAAGCCTCTTAGAAAAACATGCTGTTTAATTACTTTAATTGTATTACAAACTTTCAGAGACTGTTTTTTTTTCTAATATTCAATGCATATTAAATGAAAAAGTTAAATATATAAATTTAAAATATTTGCATTATATTAGCACAAAATTTAATAGTGTATGAACAATGATATTTAAATGGGAAAATAGATTCGTAATCCATGTTTATAAAATGATCCGTAAATTCCAAAAAATAAAGTTGATAAAAAAAAGGAGAAATTAAACAGAAATGGCTAGATTTCAAAAACTGTATAAAATTTAAAATCACGAAAATCGATACTGGTTACGGTTTGTTACGTCAAACGAAAGCTTATTTTAACCAATATGGTTGTATTGATACCAAGAAAGCTATACAATTTTAATATTTTCCTGGTAATTAAAAAAAAGTGTATCAACGAAACATAACATAATTCAAGTATTGAATGCATTTTCATACTATCACAAAATAGCTAAATCTAAAACTAGGTATCAAACCAATTTAAGATTTCTTCCAATCTCTGCACGTTTCGTGCTACCAAAGATGGCCCAGAATAATATTTCTAAAGTAGACCCTGGTAGTAGACGAATGTGTGGTTGAATTTAAATGAGGAGATAATCCTTCATCACTGTCTTTTGAGAAAATAGTTAGCACGGAACATCCATTAGGATGTTGTACACTCATATGTTCTATATAGGTTAGAGAAACGTGTACGTAATGGAACACATTTAATGAATATTCCATTATGTTTTCAATCAAATCTCAAACGGAATGTTCAAAGGATTTTCATCGTATGCTTGGTTACTTTTAAGGTTAAAGACTATTCACAAAATCAGAGAAATATTTTAACAATAAAATCAGTAATTAGTGAGTAGATGAAAGTCGGAAAATTTGAGTTCCCATAAATTAATGCCTGTAATCCAAAGTCATTGGACGTCAGATCTTTCCTTAATAGAATAATAACTAGAAACAATGACAATTCTGTCTTTTTCATATTTAGAAAAAAAAAAAACAATGGCAGTAGCATATTTTGTAGGAAATCTAGCTATTACTCAAATACAGAACAGCTAAACATAAAAACTCCCTCTATGTCAACACGAAAATTTCGTCACACATATTTCGATGTTGGTGAAAACGTTTCCCCTTTGCCATGAAAAATGAAATTATAACAATGTTTTTTAATTAATATTTGTTTACTTCCTAACTGAGATAAATGCATCGATAGGTAAATGGGTTTCCGTTACAAATTCTTAAGAGAAATTACTGAAATACATCTGACAAAAAAATAAGTATTTTTGTAGATTATTTAAAAGTAATTAAGCTCTTTATTAAATATTTGTTCCGAAGAAAATTTGCTGAATTTGCTGATGTTGCCAATAAATAAACACAAATTTTTGAATATGAACTTAAGTACCTGTGAAAAGTCCCATGGCTTGTAGAAAGGCCAAATTCATGCAAGATATATTAAGTGCTAAAATTGCTATTAAAATTAATTAGTTAATGATAGTAACTTCCAGAATTTACAAAATTAAATAAGAATAAGCTTCACCTGAAATATAAGGAATAATTTATAAGCTTAACAGGAGAAAATAATAGTATTCATATTTCAGTTAACTTGGCGGACTGACAATTATCTTAAATATAATTTCATTTATTCTAAATAAAATGATTTATGCTACCCAGTTTTTTTTCTTTAGAAACTACAAATCCTAGCTTCAATTCTTATTTTACACTCAATTATAAGTAGTAAGGCAGAAACTTCAAACCACTTTATCTCTCCGCATAACAACAAAGATAAATTGTGGAAATAAAATGGAGCTCATTTGAAGAAATAGTTTTAAATAAAATGGAAAAGAACATACAAAAATATATAAACTAAACAGAAATCTAAAAAAAGTCTAAAAATATATTACAAAAATATTAAAAAAGAATATCTAAAAATTATTCCTTAGCGCTGAGTTACAATTACTTTTAAATTTCAATATATATATATATATATATATATATATATATAAACAAACTCTATTTTTTATTATTTTATTTTCCCAAAATCACAATAGTTAACGAGACTAAAAATGTTTTATCTTAAATGTTTTATTTTTACTATATTTTTGGAATTAACAATAATACCGCAATGGGTATAATAATAAAAATGCTCTTTAGAAATATCCACGTTTCCTTTACAATAGACAACATATACAAATAATACACGTCCTTTTTCAGACATAATAGGAGAAAGCAATCTCTAACATATGTATTCTACTATCGAGAATGAATATAAAGGAGTCTAACTTTAGAGTTATAATATTCCATATCTTGTGTAGGTTATGCATTCGGATGCAGTGAATATTGGAGTACGCTTCTGAGGGGAATATATAGAAAGTCTTATAACTCCTTAACTAAAGGGAAATATTTTCTAGTTAAACAAATGAAAGTCTATTAATAGTTTAGAATAGCTGTTGGTGCGTATAAATATTTCTTATAATATAGAAAAAATGCACATTTATAATAATCTACACACTTATATTCTTTTGAATTTGTTTTAATAAGTTCTCCTTTTCAATGTACTTTATTGTAGTATATTAAAATACCAGCTTCGTTTGCTCTGTCATGTCCACGACTTAAAGAATGTAAGAGCTCTTGTTTCTTAAGAAGATCAGATTGCAAGTTTATAATTTCTCTGTTCGCAATTTTAAATATAGTGGTTTTAGTGTTGAAGAGTAGTGATTACTTTCTTCGTGATGTCGACTTAATTTTTTTAATTTATAGTTTGCTATAGTTTGCATTAGCAACTTTATAAATAAGAAACAATGACTTTCCATCATAGTGAATTCAGAAGCAAAAGTTTAACTTGATTTTTATGGAAACATTATCTTTTTTTGGTTTCCCTTAAGAGGACGTGTCAAAAAATTAAAATAAAATTTATTCTACCTTCTTAAACTGAATCAAAATATTTAAATTAATTTGCAGAATGAAAATATCATGCAGCATTAAAAAAACTAATTTGCTTAGTAAAAAAGCTTAGTTACGAGAAATTTGGAAAAAAGTTCGTAATAGGATATTGCAGTGGCAATCTATCTCTAAAATACACACAATAACACACAAAGTTTCACAAATGTCCTGCAGATTCCGGTGCAGGGTTGTGCAAGCTATTTGATGGTATAGCAATCGCAAAGTAATTTTTAATAATAAAATAAAAATAGCAAAATAACTAGAAATAAAATTTATTAAGTAAAATATATCGGTTGAATATGAACACAGTGTAAAAGTAAGATGAACAAAGAGAGTTTTGAACAAAAAAAAATATCGAGTTGTGATTGGGCAATTCTTAATGCATAAACTGAATAACGAAAAGGAGCAGAGAGCAGTTACTTTCGCTGCATAACAATTTATGATCCACGGAATGACCATATCAAGGAATTCGAAATGTAGACTTCTGAAAATAATTTTCGAGGTGAGCTTTATGCTTACGTTGATTTTTTTGAAAAAACTTAAAAGCGGACGTAAATGTAACGATTATGGAGGAAAACTCGAAAACAAACATTAAATTGCACTTTCTGAGATACATTAATTGTTTGTTTGGTGACATTGACATCAAACATCTAAAACATTCCATGGATTCCTTCCCTTCAAACGTACTTTTTTTTTATCGTTGCATAGTTATGTCGAAATATAGGAAACACTCAGTGCTTAGTACATGTCATTTCTTTCTAAGTAAAAGAAATTTCAGCTTAGTATTCATTAACGTCGCACTAGAAGCAATACGAGGGTTATTGTTTACGGAACTCGTAATTTTGAACCTCTCTCAAGTGACGAGGACGACACCTGAGCTAGCACCATCTCTTCTAACTTCCACACCCCACCAAGGGGAGACTTTGAGTCCCAACAGATTTAACGTGCATCATTCCCAGCTATAAGGCGGTTTTTTTGCGGCCAAGGATTGAGCCCATGACGGAACGAAAACCGCAGGCCAGGAATCCGAAGCCATGACCCCTAGGATGCCGCGGCCACCTAAATAAAAGATAACGCAGTTTTCATTAAAGTTGCTTGTTTACAAAGAATGTTAATTGCTGAGAAATTCAATGATGGATATTTCCTTAAAGAATATTCCACCGACATTGCAATCAATATGACAGCACTATAAATAAAATAGATTACCAAATTCATGACAGCACAAATTAGAGTGAAGTTGTGGCGTGGAATTTATTTCAATAAATTGAAAATAAGTTATAACATTAATTTTAAGTTTTGCATTCATTTAAAATGCCAAATGCATTATTGCGTTTATTAATTTTCAAATAGGATCTTGATGTGTATTAACAATTGAAAGTTTCTAGGCATAGTGACCGCTTAGGAACTATTCTAAATAGCTTCATATATAATGTCCTGCAATTTCAGAATCATTAAATATCTGACTAATTTTCTAAAAATGTAACCCTCATTTTGTTACTTTAGTGCATTGCTTCAGTAATTGAAATAATTTATTTTATAATTTTAAATTATTTTAGATTATTGGCAGCATATCTTAAGTAATATAGCATTAGTTTAATTTAAATTTATTCAATATATAAAGCAGCATTCTTGTTTCATGCTTTGATTCCGATACAAAAATAAATATATGTAAAGGTTTACATAAACCAAAAAATAATATTACTATACATTTCAAAATACATTACCTAAAATATTACTCCCTGTGCTAAAAACACTGCAATATATTAAATTAATATTGGCATCAAGATAATTCAATTTGTACTTTTTTGTTTTCTACCGTATAGTTAATTGATCCCCAAATGGCTTCTAGAAAATCCGCAAGGGATGTTCATCGTCTATTTGGAAAATCCCTTAATATAGCTGACTGTCATTAGCAACATAAAAAACATAAAAGATAAACTCCAATTGAGATAGTAGGAGAAACTAGCACTCTCTCTCTCTCTCTCTATTTCTCACAAAATTATATATATATATATATATATATATATATACATAAATAAAGCAACGACATTGGAAGAGGCTATACTTCATATTCCTAAAAATAATACATTTAATGGTGTGAAGAAATCAAGGAAAAATTAGAGAATTTTGATTGTGAAATTTCTATTTGTTGAGATTTAATGAACTTTAATTAAAATATTAATGAAGCAATTTTTCACGTGTGATACGAAAAACAAGAATTGGCGCATTTTTTTTATCTTCGAAATTCATTAAATTAAAATATATCAAAGCATAATATCGATGTTTTATTAAACATCAATTTTAATATGAATTGTTGTTACATCTATTACGCATACAAGCACTACAGAGAAGTTTAACTCTCAGAATGAAGTTTTGTTTTGATTAAGGTATCATAAAGCCTATTGTTTTATTGAGGCAGTACGAAGGCTATGTAGAGTCACCGTATGCAAGTTAAATGCAATAATACATGTCATTACAGTATTACATACAACTGGGTTGAATTTTGAAAAAAAAAGTGCTGAGATCAATCCAAAACTACAATAATCTCCTCACTATGATAGATTTACCCTAGCCGAACTTTGTATGGTCTAGCATTATCATATTTTAGGATGTAGGAATCATACACTATACTTCGTATGGACGAATAATTTGATCAAGAATTATATCTCTATATAACTGAGCGTTTACGATGCATTTTTTTGGCGATGTATGTAACATGTCAGTGAAATACCCTAAGATATATCTACAGAGACACATTTGGATTCTGTATTATTTGCAGTTTTTAGAAAGTATCTCCATTTTAAGCTCATTGACCGATGTGATTAAGACGTTAGTAATTTTAGAGGGAAACTGGAGCTGAAATAAATATGGGGGATTTATGATGGTTAACATGACTCATTGTCCGTATCTGAGGGTTTATCATGATGGATTCTCCAATATTTTTAAAAACAATTTTTTTCTTTTTTTTTTTCTTGATTGACGGAGATTCTATTACATAGTTATGATCAAGCTAACAAGTATGAAACCATTTCTTGTAACATAGCAGTTTTCCTTACAGTCGCTTCTAATCTTGTTAATCCAAAAGTAATTTCTTTCTTGATAGTTAAAAATATATATATATTAATTTTTAACGTTGTAATACATCATTCATTTATTTTAGATCATTATTTTTGTCATTTAATTAAATAATTGAAATTTAAATAAAAGCAGAGTAGTATGAAATACACTGTTCTCACTAAATTTGTCTTTATTTTGGAAACGACAGAAAGTAAACGGTTCCTTGCTCCCATTAAACCAATAATTTTTAAATGTATATGAAAAAAAAATTGGATTCATATAAGAACACATATATCTATTAACTTACATTCCGCCTTGAACAGAGTGTGCGTGTTCAATTTACATTTCATTTCTGTAGAGTGGAGGGAGGAATTCTAATGCTGGGGATATATTCAATTGCAACGTACATTGTGAAGACTGTTTAATTTAAATTCCAGCCTATCATTGATCACAAGAATATTAGAAAGAATAAAGTTAAAATCATTAGTCTCTTTTGTATTTCACAGTTAGCTACAGCTACAAATATGGATCTTTTGTTTCAATTTTCATCAATAAATACCTTTCAAAAGTTTTTCTGGTTTTAGAAAGTACACTCCACGTTGATGGAATATCGGAGAGGGTTCATATTCACCAATCTTCGCGTAGAGCATTATTCTCCTCACTGTTTTTCTACTAACACGCATATGTAGTTCTTCAGATAAGTTATATTTCAAATGGCTAACTCAGCATTTCATTAAGAAATTTCTTGATAGCGAAACTGAAAATACTTTTTAGGTCTGATTTCAGCCCGGGCTAATGAAGTTAATGACAGAAATCCATTAATTTATAATATACTTGACGCAGATCTAAATATTTAAAATGTTATCCAATGTAAGAAAAATTTTTCTTCAAGATGTAACCACAAATTTACTATTTTTTCTTAAGTTTTGGAACCAACGGTATTATTTTTTTAGATATAAATATTCAAGAATGAAGAAACCATTTTTTAGAATATGGTAGATTTTCTTTTTTTCTTCTTGGCATCTCACTGAACGCGAAAATTTAATCTCCTAAATTAAGAAATGACAAAAGTGTATACTTTTTTGATAGACACAGGTTTAGGAGTGTTAATCATATTCTATTAAAAATAATACCTTGTGACCTATGAATCCATTACTATATTTTTCTCCTCTATTAAACATCTGAAAATGCTAATTTAATTATAATATTATAAGAGTACTATAATTTAAAGCAGATTTATTGAAACAATTCCTTGACACTTTATTTTGCTAACTATTTCTATAAATTCATCTGAAATAGAAATTATTACTTCAGAGGTTTTTCTCTTATATAATATGTGACCCTAAATTTTATTTATTCATGATTTAAATATCTTCACATTATTTAATGCATACATCCTTACTGCTAAAATTCTTTAAATGGGTTTAAGAATGATGATAAACAATTATCATGCAAAAGTATTATCCTAATACGAAATTTCTATGCATTCTATTAAAAATAGAATGAATAAATGTTTTGGAATTCTGAGTATCCAAATATAAATAGGTAGAACAGACGAAAATATTTGTCTTGCTAGAACTTAACAAATTTCATGCATTTTGCAATTTTCAAAATTTTCGTTACAAAAATAAAATGATTTAACCATGTACACCTACTAAATGAGAAATAAATTCAGAATTTTTTTATGGCCTAATATTACTGATGAAGGCTCACGAGTTAACAAGTAATACATTCTTAGATCTATCCAGTGTTATTTCTGCCTAAGGCTGCTGCGCGTCGAAGAGCCACGGAGGATTAGCCAAACGTATGCACCATGCCGTAGAGTTCAGGGCATGTATGTATGCTGCCGGCTTTCAGTGCTCTGATCAGTGTAGGAACTGGTTCCTGTCGATGTTATACCTCTTGACCAGTTCCTAAGGTTCATATGCCAATCAAGCACTAATAGCTAACAGCCACAACACTTTTATCGGAGTCTTTCGAACCAGTTTTCTTGAGGAGCCACAAATGAAATTTCCTGAAGATATATAAACATGTTATTGTGTTCGTCGTGAAGATAATTCAATGATCAAGAAATTCTCATGCATGAAAAAAGCAGTTCAACGTGGTAATACGGTCCGGCTATGGTCTCCGCTGCGACACATTTACCAAGTAAAAGTGGCCATTGAAGCAAATTCTTACGCTCTGTATGCAGTATTGATCCGGCATTTGTATCGCATGAAATAGATATACCCCACCACGTTTCCTCATGCTTTCTGTCTGCATTCCAAATTTCTACTGGGAACTAGTTATTTTTGGGAAAAGAAAAGAGGTATGATTACGTTCTTCTCCAAATTGATACTTGTTCATCGTCTAAAGTTCAAAAAACTGAATCTTGTATTTTAGGTTTAAAGTGATACATTAATTTATACCTAGAATATTATTTGCTCCAAATCATCTGCGGTCAGCACAAGTACTCAGTCTTAAACACTTTAAGTAAGATTTTGATCATGTATCAATAAAGAGATGAAGCATGTTTCATCGTTTTGAGTTAAATTTCTTGTTTCTAAAACTTTGTTTTTATGTCTCTGGTGAATTAGTTCACTTTTTTTCTTACGTAGTACGGATGCAACAGATGGATATTGGCATGCGAATTCATAATTTTTGAGCGTCGTTCAAGTGATCGAGGAAGACATGAGCAGGAGCCTCTTCTCAAACTTTACTATTTCCTACGCTTGATGCGCTATGCTTAACATAAGGGCTTGGGTTTATACAGAATTAGCATAATTTCCTGCTTTAAGGCGGGTATTATGAGGCATCTGGAACAAACGAAATATGGAAGATACCATTTGTGAGTTTGAGACCATAATCACTAGGCTTATTGCGACCACTTTGATGAAGTTAGATTCTCTTGTATGTGATACTTTAGTGTTAAAATAGGATAGTTAATTTTAAGTTTGCGAATACTGTATTGTAGTCTAATTTTCGAATATATGCATTTTCTTAGTAACTGTTTGATGATATTAGAGTAAATTAGTAATATTTTAAAAAAAAAGTGATATGGCAATAAATAAATAAATTGTTGCTCTACCTAAAATATATATATTCCATATAGAATTGCAGAGAGTAATAAAAATTACGTTTAAAATGTTAATGACTTTAGTTATGAGTTACTACATTTAAATTACATTTATTTAGTAGATTTTAATATGTTCCATTGATTCCACTTATTTAAGGAACTTATAGTTTTATTGAAGCTATTTAATACAAATATATTAAGTGAATCATTTCCTATTCTTTTTTTTTTTACAAAGATGAAAGTGGTGGAAGAAGAGATGAAGTTTAAAGGGAAGGTTTATGAGAATTTTGTCTATCTGGCAAATAAAAATAATTAAAGATAAAATGCTTTTTTGGTATTTTAGGTGTGCATTTACATATTAGATTACATGTGTGGTATTATCTGTAAAGAGAACCAAGAATTCCATGGTCTTGATGTATATAAAAAAGGAATGATATCAGGAATAGCTAGATGCTATAATATAACTTGTGTGTATTTTCACACAAAGTGTTTATATGTTTTCAAAAATACACATATTGGCTTAAAAGTGCTCCACTACGTATATGTGTTTGGAAAGCCAATCAGTTCAAATTGATGATAATAGAATGAGTTTTCTTTTTTTAACAACTAATCATGACATATATATAGATGGGTTTTATTAAACGTTTATTACGATTACATGTAATATATAAATTGTAAGTGTTAAAAGGGTATAACTCGAACGCAGTGAAACTAATTCTTAAATCAATTCGTTTTTTATAAGAAAGCATAAAAACAAAACAGCAATTTTGCAACCTATTTGATTGCTCCATTTAAAATGATATATACTTTTTTTGAAATAAATATTCACCTATCAATTATTTTTTATTTGATGGTATAAATTCGTGCTGTTTCTTAAGAAATCGTTAATATTTTTGATTCACTGACAAGCTATATTGGATATTTTTTAAAAAGTAATTATCTTACATAGTTGAGAGCTTAAATTGTGCTACTAAGGAATCTAATTTAATTTAATTTATTCAATAGTGACAGTATACAAATGGAAGTAATATAAAATGGCTAACAATTCTTTGAAATTCTGAATAAATAAACACATTGAATATTGTTTTAAAACTACGAGTTTCCATTACTCATATTTTGTCCAAAATCTTTCAAAATTTCGATACTAAGCATATTAATTGTTTCAGTTATATATAACTTTAACATTCATTTAAGGATTTTTCGATATTGACTACATTTTATGCACTATTAATAATACAATATGTCTCATGGTAATCATCATTTCTTTTTTATTTTGCTTTGTAAACTCAAATCCATGCATTTGAGAATACATTGTTATACCTCGTTTCCCGAATAATCCGAATCTGTCTAATAACGCTGTTTCGGATGACATTAGCTATTATCCAAGCTACAGGATCCGATTCAGAGATCCATTTGAATATTACATAATTGCGATATTTACACCCTCTAGAGATTAATAATGGTCTATATATTGCCAATTTCTGTTCTCACATTATTTATTGTTATGGATTTGGTCATGTCTAAGTTGTTATTATTTTTAAGAATTTGATGAAGTTAAATGTTTTTCATGAAGTAAAATATAGTAGTAGTATTAGTTAATTGTATCATAAATATCGTGCCACATGATACAGAGTTGAAAAATCGTAGGGTTGTGCATTAATTGAATTACTAATAGATATAAATCCAATTGTTTTTTTGAAATTAAGTATATCAACGACTTTGAAAATGTGTTTGAAGGTTTTAATATTTATATACTTTAAGTGAGCAAATTTCTATACAAAGTTTTTTTAAGGGACTTAGTACCTTTCGAAATCAAAAAAAGTAGAACGTTTTTGACAAACTACTCTTTTTTCGATTCATAAATCAACAATTTTGCTCATTTCAATATGAAACTTTGCCTGTTTGTGTAATAAGAGACATAGTTTAAAATATTGGGTAAGAGTTTTGCTATTAAATTAATATATTTTCTTATACAACATGAAATGCGTACAAAATTTAAAAAATAAATTAAACACCTTACGTTACCCACAAGATAACATTTGAAAGATGTACAGTAGAACCATAAATTCTTATACAAAATAAGCTAATTAATGACCTTCTGTAAACCTTAAATTTTAAATTTATCTTACATTAAAAGAGTGAAGAATTAAAAAAGTTATGAGGTTTGTATTTAGTAGTTCATATATCTATATTATAAATAAAATCTAATCATCCTATTAACAAATTGAGGTTCACAGAATAAAAGATCTACAAAACACAACACTCACGTAAAATTTTTTAAAACTCTGCATGCAAGCATTTTCTTAAGCAATGCAATGTT
>BMAW01025377.1:47766-74388 GCA_019974015.1 Nephila pilipes
TTTTTTTTTTTTTGATGTTTCGATATAAAATTCTTAAAAATTGTTTTTCAATAAGCATAACTTAAGATAACAGTAAAAATACGCTTCTGTACAGCAATACATTGTGTAATTATGCACAAATTTTTTTCAAAAACTGAATGCAAAAATTGCTTCAAATTCTCCACAAATATATTTTAAGTAGTTTTACAGGCGTAAAAGTTAATAAAAATGTAAAACTGAGGTATTTTTAAATCCGGAAAATGCATAGCAATAACTGTATTAGTAAAAAAACATTCATTACGAAAATATGTAATTATATTTTTTAGTGTGAAAAAAATAAAATAAAAATCATAAAAAAAATCACGAGTTAAAGTTATAACACTTTTTTGAATAAATATTGAAAATAAAATTTTTATGTAACATACATTTCTTAATAATACTTATATATATTATTATTTGAGTAATAAAGTAAAGTGGAGCACATATTAGAAATTAAAAATTTATTTCCAAATAGTTAAATATTGTTTAAGTTCAACATATTAATCCAATAATTTCATATTTTAACAACAAAATAAATTTTATTCTAGGTTGGAAATTTTTATACAATAAAAATTGAGATTACAGAATTTATTTATTACAAAAAGGGAATAAAGTTATGTATTATAAGCAAAATTATTTAAAAAAGGTAAAAATGTGTATTAGTGTAATGATTTTACAGATTTTTTTAGAGTTCTTTTGCGTACGAATGTAAGCATATCAAAATAATAAAAATTATCTAATTGAAGCAAAAGGAATAAATTTGGGAAATATTTAATGTACTATAACAATTTTAATTAGTGTGGGACTTTTTGAAAACAATGATTTAATTATTTTCGGTTATGAAATACTCAAATTTGTTGAAGGAAGTTGTTATTCATCTCATTAGTTTTCTTAACACATAAAATAAGGAAATATACAAAATTCACAAATACTTTTCAAAATTCTGACATTTCAGGTGCACTAAAACTATACAAGAATTATAATACTGTTCTTGGATATAATACAAATTTTTTTAAAAAAATATTTAAACTGGAAATGAGATCCTGCAAATCAAGAATCTATTTAAATTCACCATATATTGATATTATTTTACATGATATTCTTCGAAACAATTTACACACAATCCTACATTACACAATTTACACGAAACAGAAGTGCGTCTCCTTACACCTTAGGACTTACACACAACACAACGTCGTTGAACTTTTTTAAATTCAGGCCAATGATGGTTTTCAAGTCTATTGCTTCTAAAATTTTGTTCTGGGCTGGTTAAAACTGTTTGATTATTTTCATTCTGTAAAAGTTGCTTGATTAAATTTAAGCGGAATATTTTATGGCTTATGCTTTTTCCCGTTTTGATTTTGAACAATATAAATGCATTTAATACTGTCAAATCTAGTAAATGAAAAAAAAGTTTTTTGGTCCATTTTAGTGTCTTACGACCAAATGTATAGCTGTTTGCCATGCGATCACTCAGATCTACAAAACCCATATTTGAATTATAGCATGTTATTAAAGCTGGCTTTTCACATCTATCGTTGCACAAAGTTGTTTTACACATTTCTGGATCGTGCATGTTGCTTAGCATGAAAACTTCCCTTTTATCCTTCCAACACATGGCTGTCATGCCGCTGCCAAATTTTATAGACAAATCTCCTTTTTTCATTTTTTGAAAAGCTAATTTTTTTGGATAATTCTTCTTATTGGAACGCATAGTGCCACAGGAATTCATTTTGTATTCTTTATACAATTGCTGGAACAAGTCTGGGGATGAAAAAAAATTGTCCATGAACAATTTGTGCCCTTTATTTCTTACACTTTCGGCCAATTCCAAAACTGTTGCATGAGTAGGTTTTATTTTTAAACCACTTTTCAGTCTTACCCTATCTGATCCCAAGTATACTTTCATGTTGAAAGTATAGCCTTTTTTATCCACAATTTTGTATACTTTGATACCAAATCTTTTCCTTTATTTCGGAATATATTGTTTGAATATTATGCGTCCCTTAAAAGAGACAATTACTTCGTCGATTGCTAACTCTTCAGATGGACAATATACTTCTTGGAAAGAATTATTTAAGGAGTTAAAAACATTTCTTAGTTTCCAAAGTCTATCGTAATCCGAAGATGTTTTATCCGGAGCATTATCATTATTTTCGAAGTGTAAGTACCGAAGCAGATTTAAAAATCTGTCCCTCGACATAATTTTCCTAAAAAAGGGTGTGTCCAGCATTGGATCCGTTGACCAATATTCCTTTATATTGTCCTTTTCTATATGACCCATCAGAAGTATTAATGTAAGAAATTTTACAATCTCTATTTCGTTTGTTTCAGTCCATCCAGGATTATGTTTCCTCAAACTTGATGGTGTTACAGATTGTAAAACTCGTGTTGCATATATGTTTGTCTCTTCTGTAATTTTTTTTACTACAGAGTTTTTAAATATGCTATTAAAAAAATCACTTTCTGTGACACACGGTACAGCGGCTCCTTTTATCACATTATTTCCTGTAAAAGGTAAAATTGTCGCTTTATGTGATATTTGTGGGTCTTTCCAGATTATTTCATTTTGTTCTTCGGAGACAACCTCATCTTCAACCTCTAGACTCAAATTTAAAGATTGATCTAAATCATCTTCCTCATTTTCTAACTCACAATCAGAATCCGAATCATCAAAATTTTCGTCTTCTAAATCAGCTAAAACTTTCTGAATCTCTTCAGTGGTAAGTCCTCTTTTACGTTTAGGCATTTTTTTTTAAAAAAAATCAAATTAATTTAAAATGAAATTATTAAGTAATCGAGATGACAAAATCACTTACAAAAATAACTATGCACACACCGCTAGTGAGAATTTGAGTATGAAGGAAAAAAGAGGGATTTTTAGATAAGGGTGAAAGAGGAAACTCTACCCCCCTCCCTTCTGAATACAAAAGAAACCGGTCAAGCAAATGATGTTCCGGGGCTATAATAGGCCTCATGCTGATTCGAAAGCTGTTTACAGGGGAAAGCACGGCTTGGCCGCTACATCGGTCAACGCCGGCTTTTAAAGGTATATTCCTTTTGGCCTGTAGATCGGTCTGCCGTCCTCAAAAGGTTAAATGGAACATTTTCCATGACATGTAACACGTATTCTAACAAAAACAGAAAATTTGGCTATCATTGATTTTTATTTTCTAATTTTTAATCAATCATCTGGCTTAAAAAAGTAAATTAAGTATCAAATAAATGCTATTAAATTAAATGAAATATAAATTCACCTTTTTAATGAACTTAATGGAAAAATGTATAACTTATCTGTATAAATTATTTGCAATATATATATATATATATATAGTATATGTGTGTGTGTGTATTCATTGCAAAACTACCTCTTGAAAACCTCAATGCTTATATTATTAATTCAGTTTAAGACTACAGTATTGGAGGAAATAAAAAACTTAGAATTGTTTATTAAGTTTTCTTCATAACAAAAATCGTAAATTTTTACAAATCAAAAAGTTTTCTACGCTGTTAGTCTATTATAAGTAACAAAACTAAAACTATTCATTAGACAAAGGCTACATTTACAAAGATGGTAGCATATTTCACATTAATATAAAATTATTATTAATAATATAATGAAGTAACAAAATTTATGATTAAAATAATTTATGTACTTTGGTGTCCCCTTTCTTAATGAAAATCGAATGCAGAAGTATAAAAAAATAATTTCCCTCTAAAGTTGATTTTTGTTCACTAACATTGGCCGGCCAAATAATTTTTGTCATTTATACTCATAAATACGAGGAAATGAAAAGGGAAATTAAATAAGGTTTTAAAATTTAAATATTCATCATAGTTAATATATGTGTACTATTTTTATTTTAATAGAGTATAGATGGGATATAAGCTTTTGAATAAATGTAAGGGAATTATATTGATTTAGGCGGAAATGCTTAACTGAAATTTTATTTTTGAAGAAGAATTATGAAAATCAGAAATAATATATATATATATATATATATAATTATGCTGTGTTGCTTTCTCCTTGAAATAATCATTTTACGTTATTATTTTTCTCCACCTAAAATTTTTAAAAAATATCTTACAATGTTGATCCATTATGAAGTAAAATAGTATTGATTCAACATACACAAATGATTTACCACACTTTTAAATACTGTTACCAAAATAATTTAGTGAGTGTACGGTCACAAGAGTCCAAAAATGAGAGTAATGGACAATGATACGTTTTATTTACAAATATTCAGAAAAAGACGAAGCAAATGTAGTATAATTAGTACAGATCAGCTTCACAACAAGAAAATCAGAACTTAAACAGATTAACAACAGGACAAAAGCAGCACTTCTACAAATTATTATCAAAAAAATGGACAATCAATTTCCATAACAGAAATAGCATTTTCAATAAATTTCAGATCACCAGTTCACTAATTAACACTGTAGACATAACTCGAAAGTGACATTTTCCACTTCAGATGCGAACTGATTTATTTCAGTAGTTCCAAGTATTAATGGTTGTTCGAGTAAGTGTGATGAGATGAAAAATTTTTTGGAAAATTGATTTATTCAATAGTGATATCAAACATCCCGAGCCTTTTGAAAATCTTCATTTTGTCACCAAAGTCCCGAGATTTGTTGCCTATTCCCCAAAATGATCGTAGATGCCACGGGTTATTTCTAGATGTTTCTTTGGTATCCAACAAATTCTTTATAAATCTCTTTTTCCAACCAAAATCAATATATGGCAGGGAAGTCTCATTGGAGGTGCGGAACAATGTAAAGATTACGACGGTATTAAGTCAATAACAATCAATGATTGTTTCTACTTATTGAAACAAGCAGTAATTATTGTTTCCTACACCTAGAATTCATTTCACCAAAACTAGCAGAAAAACGTATGAGATATAATGATATATACATCTGAATATAACTGGGCCTGATCTTCTTTAAATATCGCTTATAAATCGAACTATATCACCTAATTTCACAAAACACTCCTTTCAACCTTAGCTTACATTGATCAAGATTGAGAATAATGGAAGCTTTAAGTCAGAGTAAAATATTAGTATATATTTCGAACACGATTGTTATTGGAAAACATTAAATATACAGTATGTTTTTGAAATGAAATAAAAGGTAAAACCTTTAGAAAACTGTAAATGTTTCTAACATCCAACCAAAATGAAAATGGTTTTCGGAAAATGGGAAAATATGAAAATTTGTCGATATTTTGTCAAATTCTTATATACTAATTCCACTTTTATGGGTTATTTTTAACCAGTATTTACATATTAATTATGCAATTCATAGTATTTTTGTTTTAAAAAAGAAAAATTTTAAATTTAAAATGAAATATAAATTAACTCACATAAATATTTCTCTACTAATTTAGCATAATAAATTTTTATTTGATTTATGTCTATAAATCCAGTTATCTTTAAGATATTATTGTTATTTATTTTTTTTTTTTGAATTTCAAAAGTTTTCCAAAGAATATTTTAATGCTTACAGCAGATATAAATGTCGAAAGTTTTGTTAATATAAGAAATGCAGAAGCTTTTAAATTTATCAGACACAAATGTATTTCTTCCTCAAAATGTAGATCTATTGTTAAGTAAAGTATATAAAGTATATTTCTGAATTCAACCTCCTTAGTATTTAAGTAATACTGGTTTTAATAATAGTATTTAATACTGGTAAATAGTATTTAAGTAATACTGGTTTTTAAATTTTCGCATCCTATTGACAATTTGTTACAATTCCATATATAGCATTACTTATTTAATTTTTATAAATCACTTTTATATGAATAACATTTACATTAGAGTTTCTATTTCAGTTAAGAAGGGTGAATATATAAAGTTAAGAAGCATTTTATTTTAAACATACTGAGAGACGACCATGGATTTCTCAATGGAGAATTTGAAGATTAAAATAAATATTAAAGAACAATACATGTTTTTAAGTAAACATAGTTGGTTTAATAAGTGTACAATTTATCCGAAAATATTGATACGGCTTAAGATATATTTGTGAAAATAATTTATCGTATGTGACACGGTAATATCCTGTATGAGATTTTTACGGCTATTTAATTAGACAAAATCTGCATGTCAGAAAGTTTTAGAGATAACATAATAATCGTTGCTGTGAATATATATATATATATATATATATATATATATATACTGCTGTTTGTAGAAAATGCAACACCATGAAAGAATCATCAGAATCAAATGAAATTTAATGCAGAAACGACTTGTACTGATACAAATAAATGATGAAATTTTCAAAACAAAAGAAACAAATTAAGCGTCCGAAATCAGTATTTGGTGCAGCCACCATGCGCTGCAATAAGTGCTGCTATACGACGTGGCATGGAGTCAAACAGATGTTGAATATCTGCTTGAGGAAGAGAATTCCATATCGCTTGTATGCGCAACCAAAGTTCGTCTTTGGAAACTGCAGGACGCGGATCACGAGCGAGACGCCGACCAACCATATCCCACACGTGCTCAATAGGCGACATATCCGGTGAATAAGCAGGCCAAGGAAGAAGTTGCATGCGTTGTGCTGAACAGAAGTCTCGAACAGGAGCGCCATGCGGAGCAGGTGTCGATCATCGAGCTCTGACGTCACCTTCTGTCATCCAGTGCCTGTTTTTCGAGTTGTTCGGTGCTCGTCGGTCCACTGCTTCCAAACTCGCATCACTGTGGAACTGTTCCGCTGCATACGAGCTGCTATTGCGCGATAGGAAAATCCTCCTTCTCGAAGGCCGATTATCCTCCCTCGTTCAAACTCCGTAAGTTGCTTGAATTTCTTATTCTTCCGTCGTGGAGGCATACTCAGGTCTCACTAAACGTTTGCCACTAACAAATAATCATAGACTTTTTTCAACGTCCCGCTACAGCACTTTATTTATACGCTTTCAGCATCAATTCAGAGGGCGCTGCGCGCGCCGCGCACGCGCGATGGCTCTGAAACTTTATTAATTTGCATAATATCCTATAATTGACATTTGCTGCGAATTTCATTTGATTCTGATGATTCCTTCATGGTGTTGCATTTTCTACAAACAGCAGTTTATATATATATAACTGGATAATAGAATTATATTCTGTTTTCATAAGTGCAAATAAAAATCACTTCATTTCCTCTATCATCATAGATCTACTATCGGAAGTTTAAATGAATATTGGCATGAGAAACAAAGGCACCTACAGCCCAAGTGACTGCAGAACTTAGCTGATATTTTCAAGTTTCTATATAAATAATTACTTTTAGAAGATAACTACAATAACAATACATCTTAGTTGATGTAGCCACTTAGGCCATTTCTAATTGCTGTGAATGCTTGACGTTTCCATAAGTTGTGCGGTAATCTTAAAGATTTTTTGAACTTTGCCTAGAAGAAAATATGTATTGGTAATTTACAGCTTCGCTACATTAAAACATTTGTGTGTTTGTGAAACGCCTGATTATTATCCGGATTGCTTTCTTCTAACACTGAAGCATTGCGATGTTTCAATCCTGATTAGTCCGGTTTTATTTACGTCGCACTAGAAGTAACACGAGGGATCTTGGCTACGGACGTCGTAATTGTGAATTTTGGTCAATTGACGAGGACGATTCCTGAAATGGCACCTCCCTCTTCTAATTTCCCTACCATGCCAAAGTGAAGAATTTGAGCCTCAACGGATTTAACGTACTTCAGCCCCGCCTATACGGCGGGCTCTTAGTGACATCAAGCCTCCAACGCACAATTCAAAGAAAAGAGCTGGCTGCGAGTCCACGACCTTGACCTGTAGGCTACCTCGGCTAGCCTGATTAGTCAGCTAGGTTTGTAGTTTGTAGCCTTGTCATCACTGTTGGAGGCCGAATACTTGCGGGATAGAAGAAGCTGTTAAATCAACAACATGCTGAATAAGACACAAATATTGTTCCCTTACGTCTTTATAACATTATTCCAATACATACAGAAATACCTTTACAAGAGCGATTTGAGGATATTGAGTCTCTAAGGACTTTTTCCGTGGTGGGGTTTATTGCCTATAAAATCAGTCGTGGCTCAAAATCATCAAGCGTTGTCTTATATAGTGGTGGCCAAATTGGGGAAATCCTTTTCATTAGATTACGTCTCAGAATTGCGAGATAGTCGTCGTGTTACTCTTAAGTGTGATGTTAATAAAACTATCCTACAATCAATGAAGGGTATGGAGACAAAAGCATACACTTACCTAGTCCATCCCATTTTCTGAATTTCATTATTTATGAGCCACTCTCTTTAACATTGGGGAATTAATCTTACCGTTAATAATTAACTCTTATCTCGCTATGAGACTTTTTCGGTAGAAGAAGATCAAGAATTTTTTTTTTATTTTTAGATTAGAAATCATAATTGTTTTGTTATTACATTCCTTGAAAGAATCTGGTATTTTTTCATGTTAAAAGTATTTCCAACTCTTATGAATGAAGCTTTTTGTATTTTTTAGAATTATTTTTATTTTTTTGAAAACGCCTGTAAGAAGGAAATTGTGTGTACAAAATAGTATTATGTGTAAATAAGTTATAGAATGTTACATAACACATCGATCAATAACTCCCGAGTCTAACATTGAAAATAACATTTTTTTTTGCAAATTTTTTTTTTATTCATCAACATAACATCTTTTGTTAATCACCTTTTAGGGTGATACAATCGTTCCAACGCTTTTCCAAATCTTTTTTTTTTTTTTTTTTTTTTTCGCAAGAATTTTTTTTTGTTGCGAGTAAATAGCGATAAAAAGCTTTCTAAATCATCGACTCGTTGCTGTTTTTGTTCCATCGAAAGCAATCGCGGCACCCACTTGGAAAAAACCTTTTTCACTTCACTTCAAAAAACCTTTTTCCTGGTCCGATCGACTTAAAATTTTGACACGTTTCAAGCAAAGGTTAGTACTCTAGAAAGACCTGGTTACTGGTTTACTACGAGCGCCATCTCTGGGTTAGTCTCGGGAGTTATTGATCGATGTGTTAATACGTCATTTATTTTGCACATTTTAAATCATAATCTATATAACTATTGATTTATGAAAGGAAAAATTTAGCAAATACTATATTTATTTGATATAATTGTATTAATACGAGTATTTTATTTCATCACATTCCTTTCAGTATGGTGGGATTTTACGTTACACACAAAAAAATTGTTATGTATAAAGCTCCGAATTAAATTTATTATCTTACGTTACACACAAAAAAACTGTTATGTATAAAGCTCCGAATTAAATTTATTATCTTAAAGATATTTTTTTTTTTAAAAGAAATAGAGATATTTTGCTTCATTTACGAACTTATTGTTATTTTAAGTGTAATATCATTAAAGTGATGTAACAGATGATAATTCTTATCTTAACAAGCTACACATGTATCTACTTCAAAATACTTATTTTTTTCCTTATTTGTTAGACTATCAATTCAAAATGTGTTAAAGCATAAAACCGTTGGAAAAAAACAACAGCTAGAAAATAAATTTTTTATGCAATTCAAAACTATATGATTTCCCCTAAATATTCGAAAATTGCATTATACCTTTTATAATACATTGTACTTTATTCAAAACAGAAAAAGTTAGCTCTATATCTATTATGTGTAAACGGAAGAAGTTAAATTGTTTTAAATATGTCTGAAACTTAAGTTCAAAACTTATGCTAGAAATATTTTTCCACATTATTTTCATATTCTTAGCCTTTCTATCTGCAACACAGTAAAGAGGAAGTTATTGAAAAATAATATTGTGTTATTATTGAAGAAATATATTGAAGAAATGTATTGAAAAATATGTCTTATGTAAATATGTCTTCCATATATTGAAAAATATGGAAGTTATTGAAGAAATATATTGAAAAATATGTCTTCTTAAAGCATATTTTTCATTATATTTCTTAAGTTTGTGACCGTGGGTTCAATTCTTCTGCCACTAAACTCCTACAGTGTAACCGGGGCTAATGCAAGTTAAATCTGTCAGGGCTCAAAGTCCTCCCGTTGGCTTTATGGGGAAATTATCAGAGGGAGCGGCCAGTTCAGGTGTCGACCTCATAAATTGATCAATGAGGAAAATTACGAAATCAATCGCCATTAGATGTGTTTTTTCTGGTACGACACTGATAATACCAATCAATCCAATGGTACATCGGAAAGGTTAATTAAGAAAATAAACAACAAAAAGAAATACAGTAACTACAAAAAAGAAGGAAAAACTTGAATTATTTCTATAGTATAATTAATATTCAAAACGATAAATGATTATGTGTTACATAAAAATGTAGTTTCTTTCCAAATTTCTTCATCCAATATAAAACGAATCTGTTTCAGCAAATATATAAACTAATTTTTTAAAATATTAAACTAATTTTTTAAAATATTAAACTAATTTTTTAAAATATTAAACTATGCATTCCCTCAAATCAGTCTAAAAATAGTTTTCTTTAAGAAATACGTTCCCGGTATGCAATAGAAGGAAAGAGAAATACAAGATCTCTCACGTCAAATTTACGATCATAGTACAGGAGTTTTGAGTACATATATAAATGACATATATTTTCGAAGCAATAAAGTTGGTAAAGTACTTTCTGATGGGCTCTAATGTAATAAAGTGCTCTTACTATTTTTACCGCACTTTATAGATGTCAAAAGGCAAGATAAGAATGATGTTTTTTATTTTTTATCATAAAAAAAGATCGTTCTTATTTTTCTAGGGGCTGTTGATCTCCTAAGATTTATTTCGAAATAAATTTCAGTTGAAGCAGCGAATGACGTTATGGTGCAATAAAAACAATTTTTTTTCAAATTAATAGTTGAGTTTTGCTTTCAACAGTGTAAAACCTGCTATGAGATTTAGTAGATGGTTTCAATGATATAGATATTTATCTTACGGATTCAGGTATGTGTATTTTCTTTCTGCTTGAAAATGAGTTAGATGAAAAAAACTGTTTCTACAATTTTATAAATGAACTTATGATAATCCACCTAAGAAAATTTATCAAAAATATTAAGTGTATTTAGGTATGATATATAATATATTGCAAGAGAGAAAAGGATTCATAAAATTTTCCTAATGAAATGATATTTTCTTCCTACTTTTTGTCATAAAATAATCCATTTTGGGAGCAATACACTTTGAAGTACATTGTTGCACTAAATATTCATCGTTTTCAATAACAATAAACGACATTAAAGCCATAAAATAATTGCAAAAGCTGAAAAGATTTCTACGTAAGGATATTCAAAATTATTACTTAACTAATAAAACTAATATTATTTCGTGATAAAGTACTTCAAAAATCTAATATTTAAAACTTTATAAATTATACCTTATGATAACTAATTAATCTGATAAAATTTACATTCAGCACTGTTCTCTTTTTTTTTCAAATTCTTCTGTTAATGTTGAATTTTTAAGATAAAGAATTGTTTACAAAATGGCATATTTAAAATACTACTTTATACGTTTTATTTTCAAATATTTTGTATTTTATACAGCCGTGACAACTGATACAGAATTCTACCAACTAATGACCGAGTAAGGATGATATCTGTGTAGATGGAGTAGAAGTTGGTTGTATCCATCATCTGCTCTAAGAAATGCTACAATATCGAACCTGATAGAATTATAAAATGAAATTATTATCAAAGTAATTTTGGTTGGAGGCTCCGTGACAAAAAATGCGAACAGTGTAGGGTGTGTAAAATGAATGGTTTAATGAATGATTGTAAGATTGCGCCGTGGAAGCACAACATTGAATGAAAATCCAAGCAGAGCGAGTTAGATGGCAGTTGAAACGTACAGTGACCACCCGATACCTCAAATGATTGTTGGTCGTTGTAACATCCAACCTGAACATATATAACCGGGATCTTGATTCTATCAGAGCAATGCAAAGGAATCTTCATTTTCAGATGATTTGCCAGCGTGTCACATTGTAAGCCACTGCTTAATTCAGACGATATATTTAAGCGACGCCAATAGAGCCAAATAAGAGGGGTAAGTGGCTGCTTTCCTTATTGGTGGTAGAAAATAATTTGATCTGGACAATCCATAATCAGCGTCTCTAAGACCACCGGCTGCATTTATGTTTGGGATCACACCAAAATGCGTTTAAAGTTATCCGATAAGTTTATTTAGTTCTTTATTGACGTCGCGCTAGAAGCAACGCAATGACTATTGACGATGGACCTCGTAATTTTGAACCACGGTCAAGTGACGAGGACGACACCTGAGCTAGCACCCCCTCTCTAACTTCCCCACCACGCCGCTGGGATGACTTTGGGCCTGACAGATTTAACGTTAATCAGTACCGACTACACGGCGGGTCTTTGGTAGCCAAGGATCAAACTTGTGACTGAACCAAAACCGCCGGTAGCGTTTCCGAAACCATGACCACTAGACTACTGCGGCCACTTAACGTTATCCGAATATTGCTGACACTAAAACAAGGTGATAAGTCCCTTATGTCTGGAGTGTGATACCTTGATGCCGTCTTGGAACATTTGTTGCCTTGTTTGGAAATAATACATATGATCACTATAATAATCGGTTAACTGCATGATCTTACTGTCTTTCTTAGAGAGAAACCACTCTTTCAAGACGATACATGTTCTGTTCACCTTACTAGATGTGTTTAAAAATGGTTGTAATTGCACTATGATGAAATAAAATATATCTCATGGTCTCCGCAGTTCTCCGACTTGGAAAGTATTGAACATCTGTGTTGCATACGTGGAATCCGAAGTTCATGTTCAGTTTGGAATACTAGTTGCAGTTTTGAAATTAGCACCCTTCCTACACGAAAAATAGTTTTAAATTCCATTCATTGTTATGCGTAATTTCTCATATTCCTTAAAGTTTATATTGCATGCAAATGATAGTACAGTCCCCAATTAATAAAGGGTTTTCTCTTTTTCACAAGTCTTTGTATTATTTTGTCCCACAATTATATGTATATTAACAGGAATTTAAATAGTGAGAATCTTGTTTTGAAAGATTTGCATATAAAAAATTAATATATTTTTATTAAGTTTGTTTAGCAAGATAATTCTATTATTCTTAAGAGAAACCCCATTATAATCAAAAAAAGTACTCAGTTTGGAGCCTCTAGTAATAATTTGGCTAATTTAGCTACGCATTTTTATGAACAAAGCTATATTAAGAACATGTAATGCATTTGTATACACTTGCTTGATTATTTAATATTTGAGAAAAATAACAAATGTACGATTAAAATTATATTTCATCACGTATATCTAAATATAATATATAAGCAAATTAAAACTAAAAAAAGATGAATATTTGCATATGGAATTATAGATATTTATTTGAAATTATATACCAATATTTGAGGTTAAAGTATGTGAGAATGTAATTTCCATATTATTGAAACAACATACAAAAGAACGATTGTTTTAAATTATTTGCTTCACAAAGGTGATTTAAGTATTCAAATATTCTTTAACTGAAAGAAATATGTACAAGGATTTCTTATACGTTGTCGAAGGAAAAATCGAATAATAAGTGGGATAAGGAATAATAAATAAAATGCCTTCTGTATTAGAAGGATCAAAAAATCCTCATCATTGAATTGATTATAAATTGGAATATATTACTTATGGAAACACACTTTACAATAGCATATACAGCCCATCAACAAAATATTAAGACTAAAACGTAAAAGTAATACACAAGAAATTACTACTTGTTTTGGTTTTTTTTAAAAAAAATCATAATAAGCCTTTTCTGCTTTTTTTACACTCGTTACATTGATAAAATAATTATCCCAATGCCTGTGCTTCACCAATTCGTGGAATTACTTCCAAAACACTCTTCGAAGCAGTTTGTATGTCCATATTGTTATCAAAATGACACCATTTTAAGCTTAGGAAATTAAAATAAATTATAGGTCGCTAATTTGGGCAAATACTGTGTATATATCAACAGCCAAACATTATTTTTTTTAGCAAAGCTATAAGAATAATAAGTTATTTGTGATTGGGTGCATTATTATGCAACAAACTGCACCTGTTTTCATTCCGATATTCTGGCTGAATGAGTTCAGTGCTAGTCACCGAACTCTTTAACAATATAAATAATACTCAACAGTGTCTTTTTGTCTAGTTAACATAAATTCCTTGCATGTAATACACACAATATTATCCTTACTGTCGAAGAACATAATGAGCATTATTTTAATTTTGAACATAATTCTTTTTTTTTTTTTTTTGGCTAGTGGTGAGTTTTTTTTTTTCTTTCGTTCCATGCTTTGTGTGTCTTTATTTTAGGATAGTAATGGAAATGCTACATTTTATCACTCGTTCCTATTGACTTCCAGATCATTTTCAATTGATTAAATGATGCTTCTGTATAGTGCACTTCTCATCAAATTTTGTTCATTAGTTAAAATGTGTGGAACAAATTTGTTTCATACTTTTGTTTTGCCCAAATCTTTCAGTACAACAACTATATTAGTTTATTTGTTGAGGCTTATCCATCGATTGCTTGCCACAAAATCATGTACTTTTACAAAAATATAAGCGTATCCTAGAATATATTGGTCTTCGTCAGCTAGCTATATTGTCAGTCCAAAAAATACTAGCACCACAGTAAAACATTTGATTTAAATAAATACACCTCACTGTACACGTGTTTATCAATTGCTATGTAACAGAGGGATTTTTATTTGATAGTTTTGAGTTAAGTTTAATTTCATCTTGTTAATTCAATATAAAATCTTATATTTCTCGGATGAATAGGAATAATGTTTGGCAGCGAAGTAGCAAACTATCAAGGTTTGCCATGCATTCGATATAAAAAGCATGGGGACAACTGTAACCTGAGATCTGACACCTTTCAAAGTTTAGCAATTTCCAGCAGGCAAATTAGTTAAATGTTAAGAGTACAGCTTCATTTGCTTCTGATATATAGTGATTACGAAGACAATTTTAATTATAAAAAGAACAGAAAAAAATTTATTAATTTACTCAAAAACGCAAATAATTTTTATTATATCTTCACGAAAAAAATCATATGTTAACTTCCACTTGACTTTTTTTTTCTTACATGATTAATTAAAATATTTATATTTTTAAATTTTATTTATCACTCTATATTACTCCAGAAGGTTCTAAACTGCTAATTATTAAATTGAGAAGTTTTGTAAATAAAAAGAAACAAAATGTTATTTGTAATTGGTACAATTTATTTAGTTTAATTGAATTTTTAATTGGATTTTTTTTAGTTTAATGAGATGGTCACCGCTTCGACATTTTCTTTTTGATTATTAAAATATATTTATTTTTAGTAGGATATTTATATACATAGAATAGTTGTAATACTTTCCATCTTTCAATGTTAATAAACTTTTTACAATCAATGTACGATATTTTTTAACTGTAATAATATCGAAATTGTTAAAAATGCCTACTTTGATTAGTATTCTGAAAGTAATATTTAATCTTAAATTATATCTGTATCAAATAACTCATTCGTAATTGTTTATTAATGTCTCATTGAGAAGCACCATGAGGGTTACAGATCTCGAAATTTTAAGTTTCAGTCCAGTAGCGAGGACAACACTAGAGGACCTCACTCTCCAATCGTCCACACTATGCGAATGAAAGTAGTTGAGCTATATATCCGCGTATTCACGATATTTAAAGTACATTATCCTTTCTACAAGGTAGGTTTTCAGTTGCGTTAGGACTCTAATCTACGACTCATCTAAAATAATGCTAGCATCAATCTGCGAACATAACCACTTGGCCACCGCGGCCTTAAAATAATTCGAAAAGATTAGATCATAGTAATTGAATGATTGCAATGGCTTATTTTTCTTAATCATTTGTTAATGGCATGGTTTGAGTATTTATAGATTTAAATATGAAAACGAAATATTTTGCAATTTTATATCTAAATCTAGTTAGACAAGGTCAGATATCAAAACGTGCTGCATGTTTGAAATGTTGCAAAACCTTAAGAAAGTTGTGATGAAAATAAATGGAAAGGTAGCAATCTGTATAAGACGACTTCGAAAACTATTATAACGATCAGGAATAAATATATAAAATGGGTGCGTATCTCCAAAGAATCTAATGCAACCTAATTTGAAGAATTTAAAAGTGAAAAACCAGTCAAACACATATTGAGGGTATCATTATAAATTTCCATACATTGTAACAGTATTATATCACACAATATATGATTCATATATAAGCTTCTAGATTTATCTAAAAGTAAAACAAATTTTCAAAAGCTTAGAATGTTTGTAAAAATGTTATTAATGTTTAACATATGTAATAAAAAAATTATTTTCTCAATGTAAGAAGTAGGATAAGAACCAAGCAATAAATAATTTTTCTTACTGACTAAACAAGGTAATGCTCGAAATTTTTATTTTAAATTATTTTTCCTTTAAAAATATAATACCAAACCAAAAATAATGATAAAAAATTAGAATATAAAATTTGCTTTCACTGATTAAACTTTCGTCTTTTGGAGATCTTAGCATTCAGAACCAACGTAATTAAAGTAATAAAATTTGTTTTTAGTATATATGATTAAATAAATTTAAATACAGATAATTTAAAAATATTTGATTTCAAATAATTATTTCAATCATGCCTTCCATCATTTGTTCCTATGAAAAGAAACTTTATATAAATTTATATTGGATTATTGTAGAAAACAATTGTCATTTCAAATAAGCGTATTTAAAAATCAGATATTTTTACTAAGGTAATCCATACATTTTCCTAACTTATCAAACTTATTTCACGGAACAAATTAATAATTACATTATGTCATAAGATTCCAGGTTGTAGAACATTTCAATCGACTGTTTTACAGATAAATGTCTATGCATTATCTACAGAAATTGAACCAAATAATATTCCAGTCAGCGATATCCGATCTCATACGATTATTTGATGTAGAGGACTGCCTCTTTGCAGCCTAAGGTGCTAAATTTCCAGTCCATTTGGGGTTGATACAGGCTTAAGGTTGTTCATGACGAGCCGTATCAGATAAGAGATTTCATAGTACATAGCAAGCAATGTGTCAGACGAGTTCTCACCATAGTTGATATGTTTCACAAGTGCAGTGTAATGTAATGGAGAAATCACTGAAAAGGCATGTTGGCGTTTCATGCGATTTAGATACAGTTTAGAAGCTCGAAAGCTGTAGTTTTCGGTGTATGTTACCTATTTCGGAGTCCAGGTTGGCTAACGACGTCAGTCAATGGATACATAAATACACATCGGTTGAAGTATGTCAAGGGATTCAAGACTCAACAGCAAGAAAAGAAGCTATATAATCTAAATTTTCAGGGATATTGAACTAAATTCTATATTTAGTTTCTCTCTCTCAGAAACGTTTTCAGTGAATTGCATCTTTATCATTCATAGTCATATGAAGCCTCTAAAATAGAACTCCGCAGTCCAAAATTTTTCATTTAAGACAACAATCATAACAATGAAATATTTTAAGAAAGTTTTAATATGTATGTATATAATTATGTATGTAATATATATTATAAGTAAAATGTAACATAAGTAACGTAATATAAAATGTAACATAAAAACAACATAATTGTTATGTGTAACATAAGTATAACCACATATTTTAAAATTATAAAACGAAGGAAACGCACACGCATTTTCCAAATTCATATTTTATTACGCTAATGCTTTGTAGAAAAATATGTGGTATTTTAATTTGTTTTACTAGTGCATGCATGCATTATACGTAAAATTATAACTGGTTCTCCTGTAAATTTCCCTTGATTAAACTTTGGGACTACTTTGCTTTTATGTTTGATATGAGAAATTCGTCTTGTGAAAGAACTATGATATCAGTATTTTTATATAAGAAGTATAGTGAGTAGATTAAATGAGGTAGCGTGATTAGAAATATTCATGAGAAAACTGTATTTTTGAGAGATATATAATAAATAGGTACAAATGACGCGGAGTCCGATTTTAGAAGTCTTCTTGATTCGGATTTAGTGATCGGAGGTCATTTATTTAGATTTACTCAGATATGTAGAATTCCTTACTGTAATATTTGATTAGTTAACCGATTATTTCCCAGATCCACATAATTAACTACTTTGATATTATTTTTCAATTTCTTATTAAACTGGCTAAACATTGCTGGCTGATCTTTAAGAAGTTATTATTTCTTATACTCTTAAATATGATGTTTCATTTCAAAAGGAAGGAAACGAGGTGTTAAAGATAACATCAAAGTGAGAGATAGTCCGGGACATTCAACTCATTTAGAAAGTCAAAATATATGATAACGAACTGGATGTTAAAGAATGATACTTCGTGAACTCTATTTGTAACTCTGCTCTTCTTAATATTGAATGAGAGTTTTGATGGTCAATTATTATGAAACAATCTTTAGAAGTAACTTTATATATGAGCAACAGTTTGTACTTTTCAACACAAAAGCAATAATTGAGAAAATGGTAATTAATGAAATGCTTAGTTATTTGAATTTAAATTTATTTATGAAAATGTATTATTAAATTCGTTGAATTGTCGAAACTAATGAATTCTTGTATCTTAAAAATAATAAAAATCTAAAAATATTAATAGCCAAAGTACATCAATATGTTTAACAATGTAATGTGTTGATTAATGTAAAATGAAATAAGTAATACAACTCATGAAATTTTTAAACCTACATAAAATGATAAAAATGGAATTGTAGCTGTACTAATATGATAATTTAACAAATGTTATTTATTATTTAGAGATATAAGGCAAAAGGATTGACTAATAAAATACATTTAAATTGTAACATCCTATTACTAATTTCTTCTGTCATTTTAAATGTTATTCTACTTACAAGATCAAAATTTTATATTAAATTAATGATCATACAATACAAATAAAATAGCCAATTGCATCCAAAATATAGTGTATTAATTATAAAATAAGACGGATGCTCTCAGCAGTTAAATTTATCCGTCAATAATAACAAACCGTATAATCCATAAAAAAATAAGTTTACCTGAATACGATGCGAATACTTCCTTCAGTCACTCTGACAGCGTTCAGTCCTAACCTCACACACACACACACACACAGCAAACCCATTATAATCCCCCCTCACACAGAGAGACTTCTCCGCACATCACTTGATCACTCTACTACCTTAACCTTATTGTTATTATCCTATATTTCTGTTTACCCTGATCTTTTTGGAAGTTGAGTAGTTTAAGTTCAATAGCTTCCAGGAAATATCCACAAGGATAGTTAATAAGGAATAAGCTTTTTATCGTTAAAAAATTAGTAATCCCTTTCCACTAAAATAGTTGCAATTTCCCTTACAGAAAGTTTAATTGAATTATAAGTGCATTATATACTAATAAATAAGGGCTGTCTTAAGAAGAAGATTCTTTAACTAATGTAAAAGCTTTAATATGAAAAAAAATCAGAACATCTATATTTAAGCATCTTTATTTCTCTGTTGGGTACATTCACGCACTGTTCAAATTTTTTAGTCAGATATATGTGAGTTCTTGCAATGTTTATCGAAAATATAATCATGAGATAAATGCACTGACTTGATTAAAATCACCGTAGCTCCTTAGATAAGCAAGGGTAATTTGCGATCTAATGACACTGATATTATTGCTAGCAGTTATCCTAAATGTGTGTGTAATATGTTCCTCATATTTCATAGAAGTTAAACTTACATATTGACCAGGCACTTATGCAATTTTCGAATAAATACTTCCAAAATAATGAAACAGTGGAGAAACCCGTTATATTATCATCACTTTCAGAAAAAAAAAATTATTATACAGCTAAAAAGTAATATTATTCACATAATAAATTGTTCATATTTGAAAAGCATCCTGTGGACATGATCATATATGAGATATAAACATGATCATATATGAGAATTTTGAATTATTGACATTTTATTATTAATTCTTATATTTTATTTTATTTTTATTTTGAATAATAAACATGTTACGTATAACTCGGAAACATATTTCTTACAATTGTTGCGAAACTGCAATCACGCTTCTGTGCAATATTACTCTTACAAATGAAAAGAGAAACTTACAGACGCTTTGTAATGATATTTAAAAGTACTTGTAGTTAAGCATTGAGTCATTAACATGGCTGGTTGAGATAAAGAATTCTGTCCCTGGAGTCTGCTAGGGAATTTCTTTTAATTGCTACTGTTGCATGATTGTTTTCAAGATCATGAAAAAAAAGTTTTTAATTAAAGATTGCCCCTTTTGGACTTTGGTGTCACACTGGAAAGAGACCCATATTAGATCATTGAACACTTAATACTTTAGAAGTGTGAATCGTAATTTCATGACGGATGGCGCTTTCTCCCTAATTGTAACTGTCTTCTATCTGACCTGGCGAAACAGTTACATAAGAAGTGTTCCTAGATTGTGACGCATTCACTCACGACATTCCCGCATGACACACACTCACACGAAAACATTAACACGCAAATGTCTCACTCGCGATTCATACTGAACACACTTACATTTCTGTACAGAAAATACTTCAACGATTGGAACACCACCATCATCTTCCTCCAGATATGTAAATGTTAACTTAAGTTGTTTGTTTAAATAAACTAATGAGTGCACCAAATGAAATTCTATTCATTTTATTCTTTTTTCTAAATCTTAATTCTAATTCTCATTCATTTGGAGCCTACTCTCTACACTATACGATCATTCCCTTTGTGGCCAAGTTGTTTATTCATAAATATGTAAATCTTAGAATTATCAATTTTAAAAATTAATCCAATCTCTGAAAGAGTTGTCCGTAACATTACGAAACTGATATGATGCTTCTGTACTACTCTACTCTTATGAATGAAAAGAGAACCTTACAGAGGTTACGTCATGATACCTAAAAGGTACATGTTGTTTAGCATTGACTCTTGACCTTGGCGACCTGAAATGAAGCATTTTGTCTCCAGAGTCTGCTTGGGAATAAGACTGAATTATGCCTTGGAAGTGCAAAGACTGACTTTGTAGATTAGTGCACTATACCAGTGATAAGCTGGTGAATTGAAACTTATTTTAAGTGCTATTGTGGTTATTTCTAGTGATTCATTATTTGTTTGTGTCGTGAATCTATAAAAGTGCTGTGTTTTTGTTGTGTTGCTAATCAGAACACGAGCTGTTTTTCCTGAGAGTGCCGTTAATCTGTACAGATTCTGGTGCCTGTATTTCATCATTTCTTGAATATTTGTGAATATAGCGACATTTTCCATTCTTCTCATTTTAGGACTGTTTTCACTGTACACTCAAACAACAAGTTTTGTACTAAATTTCCAGCATGTAATATTTGTCTGATTAGCTTTGTTTTATGTATTGAGTGAATACCATATAATCTTATTATTCAGATGTTAACATAAGTTGCCTTTTATTTCAAATTCTTTTCAATATTTTGCATTATTTTCATTTTTTATGGAAATTTTTCTTGTTTAAATATACAACGTGTGACGTTCCGTTATTCACCACTTTCTCTTCACCAAAATGAAACGTGATAGGCAAATTAAATGAAAATAGAACGATAGAGAATTATATATTTGCAATATATAAAAAGAGAATAGAAATGTATTGAGGTAAAGAATAACGTCTTGCTGATAGAGGTTTATAATTTGAATTGAAGCAACTTAATTAGTTTCGTAGATTGACGATAATACTGGTTAAAGTAGCAAACTACGACTTTGCTGTAAGGGAAAATCTTTGAATTTCAAAAGAGTGATTTGGTAGCCTAAAATTGTAACTTTCAATCGTAATCTATATAAGATTGTTTGGATTCGAGAGAGAGTTTCTTATCTTTTCACCAGAGATTGTTAATAGAGTATTTTAGTTGTTCTGGAGTACCTTCCTTTAGAGTTCAGTATATATAAAATAATATATTGGAGTAAGTTATAGATATGAACTTTGTTATGAAGAACGGGCGTTAAATATGTAATTCATAATTCAACGAGTTCTCTTAAAAACGACATTCTGTTGAAACGATTTGTTTTTGTTCGATTTTTCTATTTATTGAAATAAATATAATGGATTGTATTCTAAGGATAATTATCCAATATATTACCAAATATTTTCGAAAGCATTGAATTATATTTTGTTGTGTATAAATGCGAGATGTTAAGTGTTGATTATTATTAGTATTATTATATAGTGACTATTATATGACTCTCATAAACCACATTACAAAATTTTAAGGGTTTATTAATTTTGTGTGAAAAGCAAACATACTTTGAACCAAATAAACATCAATAAAACTACAATATTAAGTGTCAAAATAAATTAATTAATCCGGAAGAAATAAAAAGATATAGACGCTATCTGAAAATTCTGACTACTCAAATTTATTTTATTATGAGTATTACTGTAATTTATACATCTAATACGAAAATTAATAATTTTATAGAGGTCGTAAATAAAATATATATCTTTAATCTCTGTTAAATATAGTCTACTTTCATAATAATAAGAACATAAATGTTTCTATTATTTAGAAAATTACATTTGTGTAAAAATGTAATGATTTATTTTATTAGTAATAAGTATTTTAATTTCTAATATTTTTCGCTGGAATTAATGGAATGGATTATAACGAAAATTTCCATGTTTAGCTATTATGCATGAATAATCATCAAAAAATTGAAAAAAAAATTATATTTAAATATTCAAAAAGAAATAATCTTCATCTTAATGTAAAATTGTTTTTTTTCAACTCGCAATGTATTCTTTGTTGTTCATTTTCTTAGTTAAGAATAAAAAATATCTAATATACGCAACTTATTTAGTAGTACTCAAACGCAAGGAAAGAATGTTTTTCTTCTCCTCATTAAATATTAATACTCTAAATAGAATAACAAAACTTATTCAATTAGAAAATACATTTGCTAAAATGTAAATATTGTTTTTTCAAGAAGTAATAAAAAAAAGCTAATTTATTTGTTCCTTACACAAATACATTGAAAGGTTAGTTACTTACATAAATAATTATATTTTTCTATACATTCATATAAAAACGCACTCTTCTTAGCTTTTATAGCTAAGCTGCTTTGAATTTGAATAAAAAAATAGTTATAATTTCTTTTTGTGTTCTATATTTATTAAAAAAAATATTTTAATGTTGTTAGTAAATTTTTGCTAGCTTTTTATGAAAGAGACGACTACCTTGAATCAGAATTAATTTTAAGCTTAATTATAATTGGATAAATTGAAGATGGGATGAATATATATTATTTTAAATCATCGAGAGTCCTAGTCTCGATTTTTTTTTTCAATTCAGGCTTAGTAAGCTTAAAACAATAAGGAAAAAGATTACGAATTAGTTTGCTTTGCTTTGTGAACAGACTACTGTCCAATTTGATTTCACTCATGGAAGTGTCCAGATTTCTTTTTTTTTTCATCCATGACCTGGAACTACCAAATTCATTTTAATAAGTAAGAGAAATCCAAACCCGTATACTTATTGTTCTTACAGCGCAACTAATTAGAGTACTCTAAGGCTGATTGCTGGATAGTCGAATTTTGCTAGCACTGTTGTCTATAATATTGATCTACAGTTATTCTTCGACGCTATGTTCCATACATGCTAAATAACTCTCTGATACAAGTTGCATCCCTTCAGTTAATCTTTGCTTTGATTAACAATAAATGTTTGATCACTTTTGATCTTAAAGTATTAATTGGGCTTGTCTTTCCCACATTTTCCCAGGAAAAATGGATTGCTTCTTTTAGTTACTTCTTGAAATATTAATTTTCGGTATGCATATATATATCACTGAACCATTTTTAAAATCCTCTAATTTCAATGGTTTTTAAAGATGCATTGCCTTGCCCGTAATTTGAAGAAACTAAAAATGTTTTGTTAATATCCACGTGAAAACAAGAGTCTGGAGACCCTTAAAAAATATAAATGAATATGAAATCTTTTAATAATATAATAATTGAAAATCAGGTAATTATAGTTAAATAAGAAATTAATCATGTAAAATAGATGATTACCGAGTTATTCCATTACTGGAATTTATATTAATTCAAAGAATTCTATATCCTTAGGAACAAACATATAAATGATACACAATACATCTCTATATTTTTAATATTTTACAATGTATTCGTATTACAGAAATGGGATAGGTTCATTTAAGTATACAAAATGTGTACATAGGTAAAAATATTTTATTTTTTTTCCGCTTTAATAATTGAACTCGAATATCAATTTTACAATTACTCGCTAATTGATTTTTATTTATTTTCATGCATCAAGATACATCAAAAATAAAATGGAGGAAGTTAAGTTGAAAAAAACTTGATTATACATATACATAACAAATAAGAATTAAATAACAAATTTGGAAGTAATCATGGAATTGAGAAACTTTTTGAACAGAGATATGTATCTGAAAGAAACAAAAATTTCCTTTATTTTTCTAAAACCTATTACAGTGTCCGATATCTTGCAATATCTATGAACCACTTCACAGGAAATGGTTTTAGAATATATATATTATATATATTTCTATATATGTCGGGTGTTCTTGAAACATGTACACATTTTTCAAAATTTAAAAGAAAATCGCTTTCTGAAATATTGTTTCCTTTTATCCACATCTATATACTTATAGTTGCATATACTTTCTGGATATGAATTCTATGTATTTTGCCGTCATAACTATACCATGCACTTACGACATAAAATTGAAGGATTTTGATTTGTTTCTTTCTGAGAAAGCGCGTTTGATAAAACTACTTTGAACTTCTTTTGTATTATCCACCCATAAAGAATAAATAACAAAAAAGCACAGTATCAGTAAATAAAAGAACTTTAATTCATTGCTATTGAAACAACACATATGCAAACAAAAAATTAGGGTGACCATTTAACTGAAGAATGTATTTTACAATAAACATTAGACATACATTTTAAAATATGTAATAAAATAAAAAATGAATGTTTTCTATCTAATAAATCTTGCGCTACATGCATTCGCTTAAAAAAACCAAATGTTGACCGATAGTTTCCTTCTGACGTTTTTTATATCATTTTGCTTTTCACTAACAGTCTTCAACAATTTGTGAATTTGAATATTTGAATATAGACTTAGTTTCGGACAAAAAAATAGCAAAAATTATTCACCGTAAAATATATGTACTCAACCGCTGTTGTTCGTAAAATTATAGATGTGATTTCCTCGCAATATAAGTAAATTAATCATACGGCGTAACGAACAGTCTCAAGATAAAATGTTCGTGGTCTAATACCTTGTTCTTCCTAGCACAAGCGAATGCGTACATATCTATGACAAATACCAAATTTTCAAAACCATCCAAAAATTTCACATATTTCCTCCCATTTATTCAAATGGAGGATAGTTTTCTTTAATATAAAAATGGTAGTAATATATTTCTATTAAAGTAATATAAAGAAAATCATAGGAAGTGGTTTTAGTGAACAAGTATGGCTAGATTTGTCAAGAGCTGACAATGCTTTCTCTTCTATAAAGATTAAAAGTTTGATTGGACATTAAGGCCTCCATCTACCTACCATTTTGATTTCGTGGACGTAATATTAATCCTATGGAATTTTGACTTTAATTCTCATAATTTACTATTTGATATATTTGAGTGCAATAAAGTGCAACTGAAAGAGAAATGAATATTGAATACCTTTGTGGAATTACTTTTTCCTCCGATTTTTAAAAATAAATTTACCCCTATTTTAATGATTCGTTTGAGAGATTTTTCAGATTTTTAAAAAAAATATTTCAAAATATTTTTAAAAATTGGAGGAGAAAAGTAATTTCGCTGAAGCATTAATTATTTTCTACTATTTTAGATAAATTTTATTACATTCAAATTGATCATATAATAAATATGTGAAAATTAAAGTCGAAACCCATCCATGAAATCAAAACTACGAGTAGACGAGAACCTCAAAAAGTAAAAGCATGTTAGAAAGAGTAACAATTTTATAAATGGTAAAAAGCAAGTGATAGTGTCGTTTCTTCAAGCAGATATATTTGTATTTAGCCCTCGTTATCTTCTTATTTTCTTTTGTTTAACTTTATTTCTTTTATAAACATATTTTTAACGTCCGATCAAATTATCTCAACTAATCTCACACGAAAAGAACTGCAACTTTAACTCTAGCATTAAAACGTTAGCTTTGTAGAATCGGGCGTATATTGGTAGTATAAAGAAACCTTTTTTAATTGTTGAATTAACAAGATTTTGGAACTTTCCTGTTCTACACGTGTCTAAAACCCATCCTTAACAGTTAACCATTACATTTGCTACTATTTTCTGAGTAGACACTTCCCGTTTCACCCAGGAAACATCGCACGTTTTTTTCTCTATCATAGCTTGGAATTATAAAGGCATTAAATGCTCCAGAATATTCCACGCAAATCAAATATTGATTGGTAGTAACGACTCTCAAATTTTGCTGAATACTATTAATAATAACATCGACAAGATATTGCATATATATATATATGTATATTTGTGGATAGGAGGGTGTGTAATTAAACATCTATAATGATAA
>BMAW01025378.1:0-28931 GCA_019974015.1 Nephila pilipes
TAGTATTTAATATGTATAAAGTTTATTATGTATTTAGTATTTAATATGTGTAAAGTTTATTATGTATTTAGTATTTAATATACGCAGTGTGTCTAAAAAATTTTCAAATTAATCTCATAAATAAAGCAGAAAGTACATTAAATAAATTTTCATTTCCAACTAACTGGTCTACCCGATTTGCACATGGGTGAAGTGAAAAATAGAATAATTCACATAAAAGGATAAGATTTTTTATGAGGACCAACTTTTTAAATATAATTTAAGTGAAATACCTTCTACTTTTTTAGAGCAAGATAAAAAAAATGGAAATTTGAAGCATTTTAACATATATCTATTACCGTAATACTTTTCTTATATCTAGAAGCATTCGAATTTTCCTAGTTAAACCACAGACCATAAAAACCACATTATATTAAGATAAAAAATCATCACTGTAAGTGTCATTTATCATTTAACATGTTAAGCTAACATATTTGTCCTTTTTGAAATAAAATTTTATCGCATTCTAAATATGATTCCATTGCAACTGTTAACAACAGAGGGCATACAAAGCATATTACCTTTAGTAGCTTAGTACATCCTGATATAACTTATCAATCGTTTTCAGAGGATTTTGGACTTGTTTTGCTTATCATATAATAATAAAAATGCATAAATATATAATCATAATTTATCAATAATGTATAATAAGTAAGTTCAATTAATTATAATTTATGAATCAAAATATATAATACATTTAAATAATAATAAATCAAAAATTAAAATAAATAATACCTAAATATAATTACTTCAGGTGTCTATATTTTTATTTCTTAAAACAAATTCTTTCCATTTATTTAAGTCTAATGATCTTAGTCTCATATTGAAAATTTAAATTGTATCGTGTCTTTAATTTTTTTCATTTATTTATCAAATTTCCATTGTTTCCTTGATATAATCTGAATCATTCGTTCTAATATTATTATCATATCTATAACATTCATTTATTTAGTCTCGAAATTGCAAAGTAACTAAATTAATTTTTTATTTCTGTTGAATTAATTGTACGTTATGACACAATACGAGTTTATACTGAAATTGGAAAAAAAAAGTTCTTTTGTGATTGAAAAACAGTTTTTCATGTACTTTACGGCTTCAACAGTTACCATATAGCGTATCAAGTTAATTAACGATGCTTAACAATCAATATGTCGAATTATCCGCTCACGTGAAGGCGCGTTTTTTGAAATTATTAGATTTTCGAGTTAATAAATTCAATAAAAAGTTTTTCAGATGCTCTATTTGCTGCAAATAATTAATAAGATTTTATGAAATTGTTACATCAAAAAAAAATTTACTAAATGTAATTAAAATCTACATTTTCGGCTCAATAAGCATCTGAACAAGGTTGAAAAAAAACAATTGTTTTGTGGTGACTTTTTCACATAAATTTATTCCCAAGTCCAATACCAATTGTGATCAAAAACCTCCCATGAGTGATAATAGAGCTGAGTAGTCGTTGTGGATGATATAATTTTGTAGAAATCTTACCGTTTTTAATTTTTTTTTTTTATTCTTTGTAATGTTAGAAAAAAAATTCGTAAAGATTCTTGGTATAAATACAGACGTACTAAAAATTTACAGGGAAGCGCCTTTGTAAATAACACCTTTGTAAATAACTACCTTAAATATAATTCTTTGTTTTTATTTAATCAGGAATTGCATTTATTTCGAATTTACTGAGAGCCCCCTTTTCAACAATGGTAGTGTTCCACTGGTTTTCGTATTAGTTAACTATACATAATAAGGATGATTTTCCACACTAATAATTAGTTATTTCATATTAATTTTTTATGAATAATAGTAACCAATAATTAAAAATAGAAAAATGTGTTATAGTAAATTCATAAGGTAAATTTATGTTCAGTGGAATCTATTTTTAGATTTAGTTTGTTAAACAAATGGATTTGGCTCTCGTGCCTTTAAGCCTCAACATTCACTCATTCATTCACATTTGAATTAGTTTCATGAGTATAGTTTTCAAAGTAGATTTATTCTTCCCAACGCAAATTCTATGACCAAACTGCATAGAGATCATTATCAACATGGAATGCATATTAATGATCATATAATTAGAATAATAGCGGCACCTGCATTATTCAGTTCATGTAATTAATTTTAACGGTTCATGATGGTTCAGTGCAAACAAATGTCGATTCAAATGCGTTGAATAATCATCTAGAAATTTAATTTATAGTCTTTTTTAATCAGAGCTTTTACTAGGATAATTTTATTGTAAATAAGTGCATATTTCTTGTATGAATAATACCATTGAATAGTTTTATATTAAGAAAAAGTGAATCTTTTGAAGTGTATGAAATAATAGCACACTTTTGAAATCTGTACTGTTCAATTAAAAAAAGCCGTTACGTATTTATCGTTGTATTGCTTAAGTTTATCAAATATACTCGTATTTCCACCCACTTTCACATGCAACAAGCAATGAATAGAAAAAAAAATGTTACATTTAGCTTCAATAATGCAGCAGTGGTTTTCTTTTATAGTTATAAATTTATAAATTGTACGTTTTTATACATCACTTATTCTTTCAGTTTTTAAATCTTTATTATGTATATATATATATTTGTTTTAAAAAGAAAATAATCAGGCAATAAATATTTTTTTAAAAAATCATTTCATTGTTTATAACAGAAAAATGCATTTAAATCAGGATTCAAATAATTGAATTTTTATATTAATGCACATTGTACATTAAATGATACTGATAACGATTTAGTACTAAAAGCATTTGAAAATTTTAAAATGCTCAATGGAAAACGATTTGCTGAAAGAGATCAAATACTGTTTTATTCAATATAAAATGTTTCGACTAAAATATATTAAACAAATAAGATTAACGATACTATAAACGAACCAAGTCATTTGGATCGAAAAAAATTATATTAATAATAAATAAAATAGGCATTAGGAAAAAAAATAAGTAAATGAAAATAATTTTTTTAGAAAAAAGTAAAAACATGTGAAGTACTTATTTGTGACAAATATTTATTTTCTTTTAATATCACTGCATATAAAAGAAAACACACACACACACACACAATTATATATATATATATATATTCTAGTTTAATTCTGAAGAAACTGTCTAACAATTTTTTAAATATTTGTAAATAAAAGGAAAACTTTATAGTAGTTTTTTTTTCAATGATTGTGTCTTAATTTGGATTCTTTTCCGAAATGGATAACATTTTTTTATTATCTTATTTTATATAATATCAAAATTTATACAAGAATTTTAGAAGTACTAGTTGCCTTTTATTCATAGTGTATATGCACATATAAATTAATACGATCACGTGCATAAAAATGTTATATTTAAATTCTTTAAGAAATATGCTTTGCATAGCATTAACACATTGACGATGTCATACTTTATTCAAATTCGCTTATTAATATTTAGCTTAGTTATTATGACATTATTTAAACTCCCGTTGATGATATAATAACATTTAAAACCAATACACAATAGTGTACCACCACTGGCGCTCGACGACTTCAAATAATATATATAATGTACTACCGTGTTGTACGTTCTTACACAGGTGTTAAAATTAGTTTTGGTGAGATGTTTCGTAGTAATACTATTTTGTATTTTACAATTAATTCATTAGTTTAAAAGAAATTTATCCAATGACCCAAGAAAAATCTCAGTTGTTATTTAAAGAAGCTTATTGAAGAAAAAAAAATTATAAATCTTCTTAAGTTCTAATTATCTTTTATGCTAAGCAAATGTTTTTTTAACATAATTTTAATACTAATAAAACACTCTTAAATAGTAACTTGTTCGACAGCCTTTGGCGTATTTATAGCCTCTCAAATGATAAAATATTCTACTTTTTTCTATAAACATACCACACCAAGAAAACTTATATTAAAAGTGATATTTAAGTGATTTTACAATCGTAGCGTCATTTAGACATCTTATGAGATATTGAATTTAAAAATTATGCATATGTTAATGTGAACTCTAACTGGGGAGTGTTTGAAGAAAATATGCACAAAATATTTTATAATGTTCAGAAACATATTATTTTTTAAATAAACATTTTTAGTTTTATATATTCACTTGTGTTCCTTGGTAAAATGTTTTTTGATTCATTTTCATTTATGAATGTTTATGTATTTAAAATTTTGACTTGCTATCCCTTTAGTTGTAAATTATACTTGATAATATTCACAAATATTATACACATCGAAGTCTGTTTCTTAATATTATAAAACTTGAAATAGTTAAAACCAATAGCACAATTTTAAATAAGTAATTTTCTACCAAAAACGTAAACCTTTTGTTGAATTTCTTATAAAGGTAATATCAAAATTTAGTAAATATCCTTAGAAATAAGGTTTACTGGAGGATTAAAACAAACAAAAAAATGCATTCTTTCCAGAACTAAAACAGCTTTTTATTTCAAGAAATGCATTTTTTAAGAAAAAGTCATGCATTTCTTAAAAGTAAATACTTTATTGTGTATCGGAAAGATGCAAACTTTAAAAACAGATTAAATAATTGAAAATAAATAAATAGGATAAGCAACTGAAAAATCTTTTTTCGCGTAAATTCTTAAGCTTTTCCATTTTGTTTTTATTTTCTTATAGAGCAGAAAAATCTTAGAAACAATTCAAGAGCAACATGAATGCCTTGTTTTTCCTAGTGTAGAATATTTTCATTTTAATTCAATAACATTTTTCAAATTCTCATACAACAGAATTTTAATACCAAAGCCAACATAAATTATTTGTGTGTTTAACACCTGCTGCTCTTTATCTGACTGAAAACTCCTTATTAAATTAGTATTAATTTACTCGTAAAGTGTGTTAAATTGTATAGTATTTAAAAGCAAACTATTTCTTTGAAAAATTAAATTATTCTGAATTAAATACAATTTCTTTTTTAATCATTTTAAGTTTTGATAAGTAAATTGATTCATTTTTGAACATTAACTTATGGATCTATGCGTAGAAAGACGTTTAAAAATTCTTCCATTAACTTAAAGTGAGATAAAATTGCTTTTTAAAAATATTTTAATGCTTTTAAGACTTTAGTTATCTCTAACCATAAAGTAATTAAATTTTTTTTAAATATTATGAAATGTAAGGGAAATATAGCGTTTTAATATTAATAAAATTAAAGTACATAAATTATTGAATTTCAAGATGTTGAAGTGGCTGCGGTTAGCCTAGTGGTCATGATAGCGTACTGGAGGTTAGCATTACTTTCGTTGAATCACACTTTCCCTGATGCAACTAAAAACCACATGAAGCGAAGCTGATGCTCGTTTAATCTGATAGTGGTCTCTAGACATCGTGGTGAGGATGTTTGAAGAGAAAGATTCGAACTCAGAAGTATCCTTCGTCACTTGACCGAGATTCGAAATTATGAGGTCCGTTCTCCTATCAGTGCAACTTATAAGCAATCACATTAAAATATTCATAATCTTATTTAAAATAAGTTGTATTTAATATTCAGGTTTTATTCATAATTATCACATTAAATTTGAAAATCATTTCAGCAAGTATATTTTCCAAAATTTGTACTAATAAAGTAAAAAAAGAATAAGCAAAAACTCAAAAGCAAAAAGTAGTTATTTATAGTAAGCTAATTTTAATAATTAGTTTATTTATTTGTTTATTTCGGAATTTAAAACAAATTTGAAAACGAGTTTAAAAAATATTCTTAGTTTTTAATTGCTAAATCAGTTGCGCTCTTATGAAGAAGAATAGTTTTAATGTTTTTCTAATTACAATTACATACTAAATTATCTTATGATATTGTATTGAATTAATTAAATTTGCTGAAGGAATTAAATAATTGTTATATTAGTATTGCTATATGAGTGTGTATGTAAAATGAATGGGCACAAAATTCATGACTTAAAATATTGGTTTTCGAAATTAACACTTCTTGCATGTGTATCTCAGAGAGAAATTTTGTGATCGCTCTCACCTGAATAATCTTACATGTTTGTTTGAAAATTAAAATATCGAAAACCACAATGAGTTTAAGTAAATCTATCAAGAAAATTTATAGAATATAAGAGGTTAAGATTCATGTTATGATACTTAAGAATTCTAAAATACGTAAGAAATATATTCATTTACAAAATATTTCAAAAGATTCGATAGGATGATATGTTAACAACATGAATATATTTTCGATCTCTTAAACAGCAATCTAAATTAAATCAATTTAAATATCAAAACTTTCTAAAGCAGAAGTAAATATTGTGTTCAATATTAAATACATTGTCTTAAACATATGTTTATTTTAAAGGAAATAAAAATCGCTTAATGTAACTCTAAAATACTTCATTATTTTCATTTTTTACTTATGCTGAGAAGAAATATACGATTTTTCACCTAGAATGTATTACTTGGCCTTCAATTCTAATCCACGGGTATTTTATTTATCATAATTGAATAAATAGAATTTTCTAAGATCAAATTTCATTCTTGTAAACACACGTGCCATTTGGTAAAGCAAATTATCTGTATTTACGTGTTTCTTAAAATGTGTTTTTAGGATTCTGATAAACTTCCCAAAATATCTATTTTATCCATCATGCTGATATTTTACACATGATGAAACGAGATTACTTCCTGTACAGTGAATGTATTTTTTAATACAGACTTTAAAATTTGAAATATTGCACTATATTTGTATACAAATTTTGGGGAATATGAACCAGAAAATTTATTTTTGTAAAAGTTTTACTAAATTTAATTTTTAAATACGTAATTTTTTAGTGCATAGAATGTTATGCTTATAAACAACCTTAAACTTTTTAAATCATTAATCCATTAGATTTTGGGTAAGATCCACAAAAGTTACGGATTTACGAATGAAATACAAAGGCTGATTATTAATTGCTTATATATCATTATTTGAGTTTCTTTCCATAAATAGACACAAAAATATATGCAAATATTTTAACGCTAAAATATGACTTCCATTGCTTTTAAATTAAAAAAGTGGCAAGGAAAAAAAGGAAAGCTAATATTTCCTTTTTTCGAAGGTATCTCAGCTACCTTAAATTAACTTGTATAGAATTTAAGTTCATTATTATATAAAATATTACAATTATTCTTTAAGATAGTTGATAGTAAAAATAAATCACTCTTTCTCATATCTCGCTAAAATTTCTCAAATAATCTACTATATCACATTCCATTTGAAAAATCATCTTGCCTAAAAGTGAGATTCATTAAATTAGATTTAAATTTTACGAAATTAATATTAGTACAAATGGTTAGCTTACATTTCGAATAATTCTCAGTTCCATTATTAATATAAAATTAATTAAATTAATGACAAATTAATTATGTAATATTTTACATAAGAGGCATGTACATTAATAATCATAATAAACTAATTAATGAAACACCGCTTTTAGGAAAATTGTTATACCAATTCCATAAATATTTAATATATATATATATATATATATTATTGCGAAAATTTCCTCACTGTGGGTGGAGTGAAAATCAATACCAACTAGAAGGATAACAATAAATGACGATTTATTCGTAAATATTCCAGACAACACACAGGTAGCCCAACTTCGACAATAGCAGCTCACAAATACACACCTCTAACAGATCTATTGGCGCATTCTTACCTTTCTACCCAGACGTGGCATCACATATAAAAATTCACGAAAAGTCCGTAACTTTCTTCCCGTTCGGTTTTTCGCTTTGGTTCCAGTGTTTTCAAGCACATTCCATTTGCCTCTAAAGTCTCGAAGTTTCTCGCCAATTTGCCAAATGTTCGTTAAAAAATTCGCCGAAGAGAAGGGATCTTCGCTCGAACTTTCATTATTTTTGGTGACATCTCTGTTTATCGATATTTTCCTTCATAAGAGAAGCGTTGCAGGGGAATTATCAAATCTTGTTACGTATATATATATATATATATATAAGAAATAACCTTGATATCCAGAAAAAAATTATTCTAAATATTAACTGGTCCTTTTGCATAAAATGCTGTAAATTACAGCTATTACTTTTGATTTGTTTGGGTTCAGAAAGCCGTAGATCAAAATTCCACAGATTATTCCACAGAAATTCAACAGAAAATAAAATTTTTCTGCGAAGTACCCACAGTAAAATTTTGCAGTGTCGCAAAGTTTTATTTATTTTCCCTAGATCTCAGAAAGTTTTAATTATTACCAAAATTGATCAATATCTTAAAGACTTCTCTACATAGTCTCTATCCACTGTTATATACTTCCCCAACGTATCTTGACCTTTTGAAAAAGTCCTCATTTTAGAACTCTGCAAATTGAAATCTATCTTCTTCACATTGTGGGTTACTTTAATCTACAGCTTCCCGACACCAAACAATCAACAATAATAGCTGCAATATAACGCATTATGTACATATGGATAAATTATTATCTAAAATCAATTTTATTTCGGTTATTTCTAGGTAATTATAAAAATTACACGATACCACTTCGTATATCATATTTCACGAAAAAAATAATATATCTTTAAAGTAAGACTCATTAAATTAAAAAAAAAAAATTTAAAAACTGAATTAGTAATGTACATATGATGCATAAGTTTCTGCATAACCCTGAATTTTAAAATTAATATAAAACCAATTAAATTTGTTACAAATTATCCTATAAATTATTATATAAAAATATTTCTGCATTGATTATCCAAATAAATTAAGAAACGAAATATTTTTTTTCACAATTGTTGCACTATTTCCATAAATGTTTGAAATGTATTTTGAAAAGTGATAATATCAGTTGAAAAATTATTTTTCATACGGCATTGTTATAAATTTTAAAGCTGAAGCGAAATCTTATGTTGGATATATGTTTCTAACATGTATTTTTCAACAAGAAATAAAAATGTATAAGAAAAACTAATTTTAAACTTTTTGAAAGATCTCTAGAACAATTAATTGAAAAATAATTTAATATTCTAGTAGAAAAGCACATCAAACTCACAATTCAAATTTTAATGGAATGATGATAAGAATAAAGAAAGTTCTCTGAATTTTTGAACATGAACAGGGATATAATGAAATAAGTGCTTATTACCCGTATATCAAATATGAATATTAGTTTTACTTATGTTTAAAATTGCTATTTAACGAAAAAAAATTTATTTTCCTTTACTGATTTATTTCCTATTAATTTTTACGTTTGAATATATACGAAGAAAATTTCGAACTATGTCTGAGTAAAATAAAAAAATACATTCAATATTTTGAATCCGTGCTGCAAATATTCTTTGTTTCTTCGTTACGCTGCTTTATCACAATCCAAAAAACATGCATAACACATACACACAAAATTAATATTCATATTCAAAGCAATGATTTTCGATCTTAAATTATTTCATTTGTTTGTAAATAATTAATTCGTTATTAAGTCAAGAATTTTAAATTCATTAGGAACTATCTTGTATAGTTTAATAAATTTCTACAAATATTTTTCCATCTGAATTGAATCTTGATTTAAATTCCTAAGCGACTTGACTTTTTTTAATTAATTTTCATGGTGTAACGTTCTTTCAAAAAACAATTGGTAGATTCCATGATATTTTGCTTAAAAATTTGAAATGTCAGTTGTACTACAATCTATTTACTTTTCTAAGGAATGATAATTTTAGAGTATTTCGATAAACATAAACCGTATTCAAGGAAATGTCGAAACAAGAAATTATTGTAAAACTCCATGCCTCATTTGCTTTATAATGATATAACTTTTGCGTCATAACAGGAAGCTAATTTTGTTGTATTGACTTGGTCAATAAATTTAGGAAAACTTTCTAAGAAATTATTTTGAAACGTTTATCAGAATGAAATTCTTTAAATTCCACTCACATTTTCATTTGCAAATTATAAGATATTAAAAAATGTCTCTTTTCTTTTATATATCGCAGTTTAACGCACTTTAATGTATTATTTATTATAAAATGCCTAAACTTGCAAAATTTTTGATTAAATATGCCTGGAAAAGTGGAGAGGTATTTTAAAGTCAAATAAATGCTAATTAAAAACATGTTACTTAAAATGTTTTTCTTTTTTTATTTGTTTATATAATACAAATGCAATCAATAAAAGGTAAGAGATACTTGTATATTTCAAACCATTGTAGACATTCGCCACATATCTTTTTACTTTTATGCAAAATAAACAGTTGTATTCAAAATGTTACCTGAACAATCTACTTAACCTATAAATATCTCTAAATATAAAAAGAAACATTTTAAGTTATCTAAAAAATTGTACTCTAACTCAAATAAGACATGAATAATATGCTAGCAGAAAAAATTCTTTTATCGCATAGGCTCGTTCACAAGCGCTCTTAGGGAAATCTACATTTCCAAGGCGAGGTAATGTCACCCAAGAAACCAGAGCCCTAAGCCAGGTTTATATATAACGGCCGTTAAAAAAATCCCCACTCCTCCGTTATTTGCATGCAAGTAAAGAAATGACTGCTATCATTCCCTGCCTTTCAAATGTCGCCATATCATATAGATTTGGAACTCTTTTACGAATACAAAAACATTCCGAGACTTTTATGGAAGAAAAAGATAAAGAGACGGGTAAGGGAGAGAAATGGTCGATGATTGTGAGGGAAACAGATTTTGGCAGACTGTTTGACGTAAATCTTTCCTTTCCACTGGATTTCGCGGTTGCTACGTTTTTGTAGAGATACTTGCAAAGATGTGCATGGAAAGTAGAGATATAGATGCTTGATTTTAGAATGAAGTATTAGAAATGAAAAATAATATTGAAGTGAACAAATATGATATATATATATATATATATATGCATAACTATATACTATAACAACTGATGCAATCTTTTCCGTGTCCTCTTTTTTTTTCTCTCTCATATTCTGTTTATCATATGAAACACAGCCGTTTACAGCTTTTTTGTAAGCTTTCGTCAGCATATATGTGCCATTTATTTTATTTACATATCCTAAACTTGTAACTTAAATTACTTCTTTATGGAATAAAATCCATCTTCATCGATATATATATATATATATATAGTATTCTCTCTCTTTCTCTCTCTCTCTCTACTATGTAGTGTAGCTATATTTGCCACTTCCTAGTTCTAATTTCCGTCTTTGTTTCAAAATGTTTGTTTCTGGTATATGGTCTTTTGCGTTTTTTAAAGTTTTAAAGGTAATTTCGATTAATTTTTTTAAATCTTGCTTTCATTCTGCTGCTTAATAGTTTATATTGATATTTTTCTTCAGTCATGATATATTTCCTAGTTAGCAAACGCGTTTTTCTTAAACCTTTTTTTTTTTGTATGTTACCTATTTTAAATTTTTGCTTATATATCATAATATTTTTGTTTACATATCATTGGTAAATTTTGCCCAAAAATCTAATTTTACCAAGTGTCAAACCAATTTTAATTATCTGTCTTCAGTCACATGCAGATTTTAGAAATATTGTATTTCATTTTCTTTATGGTTTTCTTTCTATTTATCATTGATTTTTCAATCTCTTGTCTATACTTTTTTCCTTACAATCATTTATAGGTTTAGTGTTTTTCAAGTAAATTTCAATCTTACTTAGTTTTTTTTATTAATGTTTATTAATGTTTTTCTATTTCTTTTGTGTTTATGTAACTAGCCAATAATAAGAATTTTAATGCTTTCTTCCAATTTAATTTTTTCTTCCCTCTGAAACTTTTTTAAAAATATTAACTTTTTGTAAATATTACTTATAACCGTTATTTAAACGATATTAATCGCTAGTTGATTTTTTAATTAGATGTATATTCTAGTTTCAAACACATATTAAGCTCTTTGTTATTTTAAATGTTAATTTATTTGCGTTATCTAAGTATAAAATCTGATGTAATAACTAATCTAAACATACAAGTTGTGATTGGAATTGTTATTGGTTATCCCTATATTATGTGTACATTCCTCGATAACATTAAAACAATACAAAGTACATCGGAAGCATTTGAAAACTACTCTTTTAACATATTTTAAATATTAATGTTTGGGTAAAGAGATATATTTTCTAATATCTTATAAAATCCTTCTAAATATTACTATGTAACATATAATTTGGAACATACACACTCAAGCCATTTTAAATGACTATTTTTAGCCTTAGAAATATAACACAACGAGATTAAGAATTATAAAAAGGTATTAAAATTTTCTGTCTCGTTTTTATTTATTTATTTTTACATTTTTAAAACTCTTCAGTACTTAGATATTCTCATACAAATCAATGGTCATGAATTTAACGATTATAGGATTACAAATATTTTATCACTTACAAAAAAAATGTCCCTTTCTTTTGGACTATTTTACAATAATCCGGTATAATTTGCAGTAATACTAGATTAATAACATCGTTTTTTTGAAAAATACTTCGAAAGAATTTAAATAAAACTTTTTTTTAATGATAATCCCTTCTAAATCGTTGGTTGGAAAATTATTACATAAATTACTATTATAAATTATATAAATTAGTTTTATGTACTTGTTGAGAAGAACTGATGTATTGTAAATAACACAAAAAAGAAATTTTGATTTTAAATGATATTCAAATGCTTTGCTTAGACCAAATATACAAAGATATAAATTGGCCTGTATTATTTTCTGTATTGGTGTTAAAATATTCATATTAGTTTTTTATTAATGTATAAAAACTATAAGCTTTATTATACGCTGATTATAAAATATATTTTATAAATTTTTTTTGCTTGTTCAATAAATATTTGTTTCTATAGTTGGATATAATAATAATTCTTTTTTATATTTATTGAGCATGATCAATCTAAAAAATTGCTTACCTCAATAGGTTTGTTTCGTTTTGGTTATTCACTGATAACCAATCGGTATTAATCTAGCATCCATTTTAAAAATCAAATTTCAACAACCTACACGAATTTAAAACGGAATTGAAGTTTTATGGGTTTGAAACAGTTTTATTTTCCTATTTATCCCATCCCAGTAATGTGCATTATAGAAAGCAAAGAAAGCTGTGTTTGTATTGCACCTGCAGACTGTCAACTCTAAATTCTTTGAGCTTTCTTTTCAGTCTGAAGGCTGTTCGTGACGCTGTAGCCCTGCAGACCTTTAATCAGCTTTCATGAAAACTCAAACAAACAGGCGCACTTGACTTCACCTTTTAACTTCCTTGTTATCCATATTCTGCTTTTCCAATTTCAGTTATTACAGCAATAAATATTTGCTTTTTATGGGCAATGAATTGGAAAAACATTTAGCTAATCGTAAATCATTTGAAAAGTTAAATAAAATTGGGCATTGTGGGGAGAGGTGATTGGTGGTTTTAACATTTTATATAATTAATTCTAATCAATTAACATTTTAATAATATTTGAAACAAAAGTTAGTTTAAATTATGTTTAGCGAGTTTTCTAATTAATTTAACAACATGGTCACTTTATATACAGACATGTTTCATCGAATATTAATTCAGCAAAGTTTGAAATAAAATATCAAGTTTTATTTTGTTTTTTAAAACCAATGTAGTGCAAAATAATGGTCCTTCACATTTTATCCTATATTTCTTAAGGAAACTTGTGTAAAATATAGTTGCTTAAGACATTTTGATCAATTACGCCTGTTTCTATATTCATAACTGATATTAAATACTTAAACTGATAAAATAAAATGAATATTCATTTTGCTTATTTGCTTAAGTTTGAAACCATGGAAGTTTCTACAAAATTGTAAACTATATTTATAAAGAGTTAAAAAGTTGAAATATATTTTCAGGTTTCGGACTTTTTAAATATAATTTTAAATTCTGTAGAAACTTAACAGAAAACAAATGTACGACCCATTTATTATCATTATTATTACCAACAATATGCATTTTTTTGCATTTAATCCGAATTTTTTAAAAAAATTGAGTTGAATAAAAGTTCTAAAACTTCATCATATATATATATATATACTTAATTTTCTTTGACTTCTTTTTTAAGACTGGTTCGTGTAGAATACTTTATGCAAACACCAAAAGTCGCCTAATATTCCACAAATATGTGTGATTTTTACCGGAAACTTAAGGGGAAAATTCTGCAAATTACCTAATAATTAATTTAATTTCCCAGCATGAAAGTTAGTTTTAAGCACGCTAATACAATAACTGGTTGATAATTTTTAACGTCTCACTTAGAAATAACACGAGGGATATTAGCATCGAACCTCGTAATTTTGCAACTTGTTGAATTGACGAGGGTGGCACTCCCTCTCTAAACTTCCCAGCCATGCTTTCAGGAGGATGTGGAACCTAGACAGATGTAACAGGAATCAACCCCGCTACTCAACTGCTCTCTTTTGGAATCATGGTTCGAGCCCACGACTCGATGATAAGAAAGCTTATCACGAGATCACGACCATCATTCCTCGGATAAATGGTCTCAGAGTTCAAACACAATGGAGTACATTGCACACGGTTGACATAGATAGAGAATTTCTGCAGATCGACATACATCAACCATATCTCTCATACACAGCATGTTTCTTATTTATAATATCAATAAAATGTTTCAAATTATTTCAAATTTGTTTTCTGTGTTTATATTGATTGTGATTGATATGATTTTCTATGTCAATGTACAGTAACAAAACTATGCAAAACCGTTTGTAACATTTTTTTTTTCTTTTCAGTTTCTTTTCTTTTGTGAAATTCATTAACATCTCTGAAGAAATCGACTCACCAGCCAAAGAATGCCATGAATCGTAGCTTGGAACCACGAGTTGAACACAAGGAGTTCATCTTATCAACTCTTGCCGAAGAAATGATCTTATCAAATGATTCGGATGTTCTCCTTTTAGGGAACATGTCACCGGATACCATGTCACCTCCGTTCCAGTTACAACCTTATTATGGTGATCAACTTGAATTATATCGTGATTTCTATTCTTCAATACATGGATATATAAGCGTTATGGTATGTCTGTTTGGCATCACAGCAAATTGTATGAACATTATTGTTTTAACAAGAAAGAATATGATATCTCCCATCAATGTTATCCTCACAGGCTTGGCTGTGGCTGATATGATGGTGATGATCTCGTATGTTCCCTTCAGCGTTCACAATTACCTGCGCACTGGTTTAGAAGAGAAAGACAAATTTACATTTGGCTGGGCGTTGTTTACTCTATTCCATGCTCATTTTACAGTGGTGAACCACACCATTGCTACTTGGCTAACAGTAACTGTTGCTATTTGGCGATTTATGGCTGTTTGTTATCCAGCACCAACTATGAGATATAGAGGACTTGCCCAAGCAAGAATCGCTATAGTTTGCACTTATATTACATGTGCCATTTTCTGCATTCCAAATTACCTAACCTTTACCGTAGCATCTAGCTTAGATCATCAGAATAACACGATCTATAAGGTAAATTTCAGTGAATTAGCGATGCGACATGGTGGTCTATTAGCTTCCATTAATTTCTGGATGTTCAGTGTTATTTCTAAGTTGGTTCCCTGCGTAGCTTTGACAGGCCTCAGCTTTAGCCTTTTGCGAGTTTTATACGAAGCTAATCTAAGAAGACAGCGCCTCAAAGTTGGATCTGATAGTGATAAAACCCATGACAGGACCACCAAGATGCTCCTAGCTGTTCTCTTTCTGTTTCTTCTGACTCAGTTTCCATCTGGAATGTTGGCTCTTCTCAGCGGTGCCCTTGGCAATGACTTTTTCAACAACGTGTACTTGAACTTTGGCGAAACTATGGATATTCTTTCGCTGATAAACAGTGCCGTGAATTTTATCATATACTGTTCTATGAGTCGCCAATTTAGGGAGACTTTTACTTTTCTGTTTTTCACTCGTTTCAGCAAAGATAAATGGGCAGCTATTCCGCCATCCGAACCAACCCAGACAATTGGTACTGCTTGTGTATAGCACATAAAGATAAGAAATGCATTCTATCCCGAATTCTATTGCTTTGGTTTCAATAGAATAATATCTTAATTTCATATAACTAGTGTGAATGTAATTGAAAGAAGTTCTACATGAATTTTATGACAGAATTATTGGTTATAAAAGTGGTGAAAACTTTGTTTCTAAGAAAGAAGTTATGAAAACTGTGTGATATATTATTTTCCAATGGAACAAATGCCAATCAGTGAGATGCTATTCAGAAAAAAAAATTTCTTCTAAAGAACACTTTATCTCTTCTTAACATTAACGACTTTGATCTATATGATCAATTTATTTGAACTAGAAAGATCCGTAAAAATGATCAGATAACATTTACGACAATATTTTCTCATGAGAAGAAATGTGTGTGCTTAAGCACATGTATACATAGTTAATAACTAATACATGGCTGAAAATGAAAATAACTGTCCTTGTTGAACAAATAAGTAAAACGTTATACACTAAAGAATTTAATTTTGGAAAATTTGTGTATTTTTGTTTTATTGAATCTCAGAAAATATTATGAGAGGCTTTCGAACCTATCTAGTCTTTGTAAATAGTATAGCTAAATATATTTGTACATACTCCTTTAATGTTCTGTGAATTTTTTTGGGATGCATTGATGTACTGTATTGCTTGAGTGTTAGATTCTTTAAAAGGCTCTACATTTGAGAATTTCTCAAGATCTTAGAAAGAAAGAATTCTGTTATTGTTGTTTATATCTTATAACAAATATTTCAATTAAAAATATATAATACTGAATAATGCACACATATAGATGTATCTTGTTTGAATATTTCACAACAGAATATATATTTCTTCAGTGAAAAGCATACAATGCGTCAATGTGTCTAGTATAAGGTGTTATATGTTATATGTTCAACTTGGCTTTACCGGTTGAATACTGCTTAATATTATGATCTCATGTTTATTTGTAAATTTCTGAATAAACATATGTATGCATTTTTATTAGTGTTTGTGTGTTTATCTTTAGAGAAAAATATCATTAAACAAATTCCTTTTTGTATATAAGTTGTGCGATTAAATTCTTTTGCGAATTGAGTATTAAATAACCTCTCAACATTGTGATCTCATACCAACTCTACAACATAACTTTGCATATATATTCAGAATACAATTAGGAGAGTTCTCCTTGATTCGATCTTTTTTAAAGGGAATTATTTTAAGCGAGATCTATGAAATATTATTGTGTCAGTTAGATTTTTTTTATTATTTTAAAAATTAGTTTAAATTTTAATGCTAATTTTTGCAAATTAAAATTCAATTTTTATCTAATGTAGTGCTACTAAATCAAAATGCGATTTCATTCAATATAAATGAAGCATTATATTTTAAAGTTGCTATAGGCAAAATCAATCATCAGAAATTTGTGAAATTCTGTAGAATTTAGTGAAGGGATGGCAATTTTGTATCCACGCCAACGTGAGATCTTTGATCATGGCTTCTCAGACGGGCCATACGACGTTAACTAGCTGCAGCCGCACAACAGATTTATAAGCATCAATTTTTAGATCCAGTTCATGCGATTTTTGGCATCGGAAACATTGGAAATATCTGATAAGTCATGATAATCCGAGAATGTTACCTTGTTTTAAAGACAGCATTCCGTACCACGTGCTCAACATTTCCTAGCACTTACTTTGGTCAACTGTAGAACATGCTATCTTGCGATTTCATAATAAAGTTGAAAAAGATGACTTAGTCTTAGAACATGTTTTATTGTAGTAAAATTTTCGAAACTGCTTAAAAGTTTTAAAAGTATTGCAAAGGTGTGGCTAAATGAGTAATTTATTAATAAAGCGCTTTAAAATCGAAGGTACACGTATCATCTGGAATACGCGAGAGGTCACTCGGGGCACACGGAAAGAATACGATATTGGTGCAAATTCATCTAAAAAAACAAAAAAAATTGAAAATATGAGAAAGAATTTTAAAAATCCTTTGGAGGGGTTTCACTTATATTATCTGTTGTACTAATGATCTCCCTGTCTGTAAAATCTTCGATGAAAGTGGAATTGCGTCTGCTGGATGGGCAGACTTTTCCTCCTATATAACCCCCTCATGCACGTAAATAAAACTAATATAAAAGCATATTGAAAAACTCCAGATTTTAGATTATATTTATCTTCTTTTGAGCCTAACTTTCCAAAGTTTTGTGATTCCAAAAAATATCTCATTATTACTTCCTTTTTTCTCCTATAATCGTGTTAATTATTTTGCTTACTTCAAAAATAAAAATACAGCGTAGTGAAAAAATAGACCATGTAATTTAATTCTACTCGACATGAAAGTTTCTTCATTTTTGGAGAAATTCTTGAAATCTGTAACGAGTGAAAAAAAGTAAAGGGTGGGGAGTGCTTGGAGGATTCAATGTTGGGAGTATGCGGAAAGGAATTGAGCCAACTGAAGGTAAGCAGTCTGAAAAAGATTGGGAAACGGTCAGAAAAAGATTGAATTGTATTAATACAATGTTCTCTGGGGGCAATATATTAACTTTTCGATGAAAGAAATTTTCATTCCATCATTACGCCCTACACAACATTTCATATTCTGGTTTTGTCTGAAGGCAGCTTTAAAAGTATGTTAACACTAGACACCTTGTATTTATCCAGTCGGAAAGCCTTTTTTATTCATATAAGAGAAATAAAATTTAAACTCAGCACACAATCATTTTCGAATTATTTGTTTCAACACGGCAAGAAAGAACTTTTTTCTTCTAATATTTGTTTCGGAAGTAGAGATATGCCGAGACAAAAAAAAAATACTACTGAAAGATTTTTTTTTTTGGAAATGACCTTTATAACTATTCAAGACAACTTAATTATTTGAAGAATAATATACATTAAGTCATTGATAGATCTCTTGAGTGCTCATCTTAAAATAGCAAGAAACTGTAATGTGAATAATAAATAACATATTTGCTTGAAATTATTTCATCCAAATATCAAGCTAATGTAGTATATGCAATTAGAAGTTCATTTACAAAAAAGATATAAAATTTTCTTTTAAAAAAAAATATTTGACCCTTTAAAAATCAATAATTAATATAGGTGTTATAACTTAAAAAGAAGCTACATAACCTTTAATGTTTATTCAAAACTCTGTATTAATTACTTTACACCAATATAATAGGATATTTTTTTTAATTCTGAATTTGAAATAAATATTTTATTTAATAATTGTTATGTTTGTTAGTTAGTTTTTTAATAACTTTATATGAACATAAAATACGCAATATGCATAAGAAATAATAACAAAAGAAGGAAACTTAATATATCATATTGAGTTACAGCTTTAGAAAAAGAATAATAAACTGAGAACAATGAAAACAATTCATTTAATGCGGTGGAAGCATTTTCAGAATGATGTTGAGCAATGTGTGAGACCTTTTATTGAAAGAGCGCATTTCTGAAATACTATGACGACAGTCTCATAAAAAATAACAAAAATTATATGTGTCTCTCAAAACAATTGCTGAATCCAAGAGCTATATCTATAAGTACATTCAATTTTAAATAAATAGCTTTTCATCTCTAATTACTCGTGGCAAAAAAGTATATGTGTCACTAAGCTCTGTGTCTCATATGCTTATCTAATTTTCTTAAAAAGTTATTTTGAAAATTAGAAGGTAGTATTCTTGCACAAATATCTAAAACGTGATTTTCTTCATAGCTAATTGCTTAAAGGTCACGCTTGATCGAAGGATGTATTTCACAATATGAAATAATAGAAAGTTCGATAGCAATCATTTTTAAATCACGATGATCGGAATTGTCTATCAATGATGCACAGAGAAGCAACCCAAGGGCTATTGACGACGGATCTCGCAATTTTGAACCTCAGCCTAATGTCGAAGACGACACCTGAGCTGGCACTATCCTATGAAAACTTCCACACCATGCCAACGAGAGGATTCGGGCTCCCTAACAGATTTAACGCGCATTGTCCCTCTACGTGGCGGGTTCTTAGGCTCGAAACTAGACTTGACGAAAACAACGCCCTGCTACGAGTCCGCTACCATGATCACTCGGCGCCACGGACACTGAAATTGCGATGAGCTGTGTATTTCTTCAAGCCTAAAAAGGATAGATTTTCATTGAATTATAAAAAGCTTTTGACACAAAAAAAAGATATTCATATAAAGAAAAGAATTGTTTCTTTTTATTCCTATAGAATTTTGTTAAGTCTTCCAATGCAATCCAAACACACAAAATGGTTTAAATTTAAAAACATTCTATTCATTGCTCAAATCTCACTTATTATCATTATACAGATTCTTTGAGATCTGCAAAGAAACCTGCCAATAGATGATACACTTAAAAGTCTGGCACACAATGCGAAACGATTCTTTTTTCTCTCAACAATACGGCTTCATCTTTAAGTTTATATTTTTCTCGAGAAGAAACCAAAAACATTCCTTTATTTCCTGGCCCTCGCAATTTTCTAGGACGAAGCAAAGAGAGATAATAAAATAAGAAAGTGAAGTTTTCTCATTTGGAAGAATAGGGCGAAAACATATGATGTTCCGCTCTTTCATTTCTACTTTCTCGCGCTTCGCGTCTTTTTATTTCTCGGTTGATGTTCGATTAATAACAGGACTTCGCTTCGAAAACTCTTCATGACTTTTCAATTTAAATTTTAAATAAAAGATCGAGGAAAGCAAATAAAAAGTATTTTCCTTTTAGGCATTTCCTCGTTAATATTAAAGAGTCGTATCTTTTCCAGCGGCCCGATATTTCAAACAAAGGATTTTGCTGATTACATAAGATATAGAATCCTTTGAAGTGAATGATGGAAGCGATGACATATTTATGACGTCATCATCAAAGCTTCTGTTTGCCCTGATTATTATTTTCTTCGGGGATTTCAATTCTGAGTAGATTTTTGTTTTTGGTTTGTTACCGAATGTAGTTCCCATCTAATTAACCGTAAATGGTGTAGTAATTATCTGAAATAATTGCACTTCATCTTTTAAGCCTATTGTTGGGACATTGTAATTAGTACTTCACTGCGCCGAATTGTGTAGAAGTAGTACGAGATGATGAAGAGAAAGAGAAGTAACATTCGTTGAAAGGCAAAGCAACTACTTTTCAGATTTGTAAGATTATTAAGGATTATTTGGGGTAAAATTGGTTCTTAATTATTCTTCGATGAAGTAATGCACATCTTAATCTTTTGATTCATTCAGAAATTCTGTTGAAACGGTGTTCTTTAATTATTACTTGGCCGAAAAGCTGATAAAATGATTAAAATGCTCACTAGCTATGTATTTAATAATTATATTTTTGTTCATTATGGTACATTGATATGCATGATTATATGCAATCCATAAGTACAATCTTATTTACTACATGACTATAAAAAATTAAATACATTAAATATAATAGTTAAACATGATTATATACGTTTGATTGACAAATAATTATTTGTAATATTTATTTATAAACAATTGAAACATGAAAATTACAGTTCTATTTTCTAGTTATATAACATTGGATACATTAAAATAACAAGCATAGTTCGTGATTATATATATAAAGGGTATCATAGTGTGGTTCTCATAGAGGAGTGGTGCGGCTCTTATGCAAATAAAATATATGTATCAAGTATGGTAAATTAAAACTATTCAGTGTGCAGAAGTAATGAGTTTATTTCTTTTATAAAATTATTAGCAAACTTAAACTGATCATTGTCAAAATTAATTATTTTATTCAATCTTATTTCCTAGTTATGAAACATTTAATAATGTTATTCAAAATCATAAAAAAAAAAAAAAGAAAAAAAAAAAAAAAACTTAGCGCTGATTCTATCAAACAATTTCGAAAATGAAATTTTTAAATATAATATTTGCTTATGGATACAATACGAATGTTATTAACAATAGTAATTAGGAGGAAATATTTATGAGGTAATCTTGAGGGAAGAAAACTAAAAGTATCTCCTTTTATATTTAATTTTTATTGACGCTTTACAAAGCGTATCCGTGATCACGAGGTGATCACGGTTGCCTAATGGTCGTGGTCGCGAACTCACGGCCCGCGTTGATTCGTTCAGTCGGGAGTTCGAATCCTAATGCCACTAAACACTAGCCGTGTGACGAGGCTAATGCACGTTAAATCTGTCGTGGCTTCAAGCATCCTCGTTAGTGCGGTTTAGAAAGGGAGTTGCTATTACAGGCGTCATCCGCGTCACTTGACCGAGGTTCATAATAACGAGGTTCAGTTCGAATAGACCTTCTGTTACATCTCAGCGTGTCGTTAATAAACAATCTCTTAAAAAATAAGAAAAAAATGTGGTCACTTGATCAAAAAAGCTCAGTTTATGTAAAAGTTAATGAAATACAAGTAGTGTCAACTTTTGTGTGTAATTTTTGGTGGAAATGAAATGTAATTCGGGGAAATTTTACAATTACTGTCTAGCAACACTGAATAAATGGATCTTTCAAATATTTCTTTCTGAAATGTAGCTTCAAAAAGCAAGTGCTGATTAACACCCTTGTTATATACTATTGATATACATAGAATATAGACAAAATACGTAATTATTAATTGTTGCTGATACATTATTGCTACTGCAAGGAATGCAAATTAAAAAATATAATAAATGGCTTAAAACATAGGATTATAAGTATAAAAAATACAAATCCACAAATTTATTTTAATGTTAACGAATCTTACATCAATTAACGTAAGTCTTGTTTAGAGTTTTTCTTTCTAACCGGAATCTATTTTCATTCTATGTTTTGTGAATTGTATATTTAGTTCACAAAAATTTCTTATCTATTTTTTAACATATTAAAAAAACTAAGGAGTTCCTTTGAAAAACTCATAACATAATCATTAAGTCAACTTTATGATTATAGGGAAATTGCTTAGTAAATCTTTTGCTCTTGAGACTAAGGATATTAGTAAAACAAGCAATATTTTACTCCTACGAGTTTTCAGTGAAATGAATTTTCCTTCATAATTGCCTTTTATTTTTCAAAAATGAATATTTTTGTTTCTCAAGCTGCAGTTTTGAATTAAAAATCCTCCTTGCAGTTCAAAGTTCTCTTGAAAAGTAGAAATGTTAAGACCATGTTTTTATTACAAAAGGCATTAAATTGTTCGTGGAAATTTGATAATTTTGACAAATAATTTAATGATTTTACAACTAAGAAAACATTGTTAAGGAATATTTTATTAGTTTTTCCTTTATTATTATTTATAGTTATTATTATTATTTTGCTTTGATTGATATTCTAATTCTCTCTAGGCGTAATTTGTAGATGTGAAAGGTTAAGCATATTACAGTTATGTACTCAAATATAATTTACTTAATTATCAGTAGAAACAATGTAACCTTAATGCGATAACAGTTTGAGATTAAATGTACCGGTATTGTAATCCATAGTTTAAATATAAAATTAAAACATTCATCTTAATTGGTTTTTTTTTAGTTTTAAAAGAAAGGCATTAGTACGAGACATTTTGGTAGAAGAATTTTGGGATACCAGGTGTCCTAAAAGTTCTCGTACTGACGATTTACAAATTTATTAATCAAAAACAGCAAATTTAAAAACAATAACTTTTATGCAAATGATTAAAGGTATTTCTAACATAACTTTTGAAAACAGTTCTGAGCTTACATTTACAACAAATATTCAAAACATCTGCCATTTTATAAGAAGAATCATATCAAGTGAACTAGGGTGTCAAATATTCCCTGAGAGGAGTCGATAACAGAAGAAAAAAAAATCTTGAAGTAAATTCATTTCAAATAAGATCCTCCCCTTACCTTGATTTAAGTGTTCACCCACTTTTACCGTGGGTATATGAAAAGAAAAATGTTTATGAATAGATTATCTGAAAATTACCATTAAATAATACACGATGTCACTCCCAGCATCTAATGAAACGTGTTTCTCAAAATAGGAGCAAACGAGGTCGGCTTTACCTCTCAGAAAAGGAGAATGTTTCGAACATTTGTCGGAAAAGTATATTTAACATTTTTTCTACGTTATATTAGAAGTTATTCACACTGTTAGCTTAAAGATAATTATTTTTAAGTTTATTGTTTTTGTATAAAAACAACTGTTAATCGAGAGTGAGAAAGGACACTTTTAGGACATCCGGTATATATATTTGACTTTAATTTTTTGATACTTTCTATGAATGCTTTCTCTAACTGATGGGACATATTTCCTTTATTAGTTAACTCTAATAGCTATCTTAAAATCTAATTAAATAGTCCAAATGACGATTCTTAAGAGCAAGACAACATAGTTTATCAGCTATTAGCATAGAATACGCAACCTCACTCTCTATCGAATCCCTCTTAACTCAATTAATACTAGCTTATATTCTAATAGTAAAATCTTTGCTCATCAAATTACTTATCTCGATTCACGCATTTTTCGATTATAGCTGATTTGACCAATATTATTCTGTTAAGGAATCACTTCTAACTTAAATAATTAATTACTATGATTTATTTCAATCTATCAATTTATCATTATCACCTTGTCATCTCTATCAACTTATCACCATCACCTATCTCTCTTCTCTTTCCTTTAAATTCTATTTTGCTCATATATCATAATCATTAATTCAATTCACTACACTTCTTATCTTCATATAATTAACTTAATTACTTTTCATTTATTTGGCAAAGAGTTATAAATGAACGTAATACAAATTACCAAAAGATCCCGGAGGTTTGTGAAGAGAAAATCACAGTTACCAAACTTTAAGTTGTAGGACAGTGCCTTACAACAAATATTTATGTTCAAAAATGTTGGAAGATATATGGCATGCTGAGTCAAATTTAATGAAATTAGCAAAAAATAGAACGTAAATTATTTAATTACTAGAGCCTATGTATGTATGAAGCGTTGTTTACCTTATTTGCTGTTCTGAAAGACCTCATTTACGAAGATTTAGTTGAGTCCATTATGGACGCCGTTTCTTGAATAAAAGTAACTAATTCATCAGGCATTTTAAAAACTATTTATATTTTATAATTATTTCTCGTCTATGTTCCTCAAAGTGCATGCTAAACATTTTTGTACAAAAATTGTTGTTCTATGCTCCATTACTTCTAAAGATTTGCTCAGTAATTTCAAAGTCCTCCTGACTATTATTCTTAACAATGAAATAAAGTCTTAAAAATGAAGCAGAAAATTCACAAGAAAGAAAAATCATTCGAAAAATTTACATAATTTCTCTCATATAACTCTACTACATAGTTAGTGTATTGGTAAATATAGCATTAATGTAATTTAGAAGATTGAAAAAGAAATCAATGTATGTGCGTGCATTTTGAAACCATTCATTGATAGATTGTTTATTAACATCACACTTAGAAGCAACACGTGGGCTATTGGCAACTGACCTCGGTATTTTGAAATTCGATCAAGTGACGAGGAAGATACGTGAGCTGGCACCATCCTCTCCAAAATGTCCCACCCCACCAACGGGTAGACTCAGAATCTTTGCACTTTAGGCGTACATCAGCTCCTCTATAAGACGGGTCTTTTGTAGCATCAGGACTCGAATTCACGATTCAAAGGGGAAAGCACCGGCTGCGAGATAGCGACCATGATCCCTCGTCTACAACAGTCATATGAAATATATATAAAACTATAATTTGATTCAATCATATGAATTACAATTCGTTATATGCGTTTTTTTTAAATTTAGTTAATTCTGTAAGTATATATTTAAATAAGTTGTGTGTGTGTGTGTGTGTGCTGAGAGAGAGAGAGAGAAACACTGAACTAAAATAAATAATTTAAATGATCATATATATACTAAAATTAATTATAAATGGGTTCTACCGCGCAATGTTAATCCTTAAGAAACTTAATATTCTGCTTTGTTAATTGAGAATATCTTCCAATAGGATTGATGAAGGGATATAAATTAGATAGAGGAGGTTTATTTACCAGCTGCGAAGTATTTAATATGAGAGTAAATGGTAGAGAGAGTGATCGGAAGTTGTCAACAAAAACATCAAAATCTTGCTAATGCTGAATAAAGAAATATAGAATTAAAGAAAGTGAGGTTCTGAATAGGATTAGTGAGTCAGACCCTCATTTGAAGTGCTACTATAGACGTAGATCCAATTATTTCTATTAATTCAACAGCTAAATGCATAGCTATAATATTAATCTGAAGATTTGTGTGTGTGAACGTGGGTAGAAATTAAATCAACAAATTACATTATAAGCATCTCGTATTTTGATTACTTTCATATTTTACTAATAAACTCTTGTTGAGTTATGACTTGGTGTAATTTTATTAATGACTATGTACACTTGCGGTTCTTTAATTATTGATTAATACTGGAAAATGAAGGAAATAATTCCGAGGCACATGCACACATTGCAAAATTACTGAAATAATGTAAAAATGAATTACTGAAGCTCAGTAAAAAAATAAATTACTAAAATTACAATTTAAAACAAATTACTAAAGTTATTTATAAAAATAAATTTTTGAAATTATATATAAAAATAAATAACTGAAATAATATATAAAAATGAATTACAGAAATTGAATTTCAAATAATTTACTAAAATTATGTTTAAAAATAAATTACTGAAATTATGAACATAAAATATTAGTTAAATTACGATTTAAAACAAATTACTGAAATTACTTGTAAAAAATATTTTCCTGAAATTACAATTTACAACAAATTACTGAAATTATGTATAAAAAATTATTTACTTAAATCATGCATAAAAACAAATTACTGACACTGTCATTTGAAATAAATTACTGAAAGTATGAATAAAAATAAATTACTGAAATTATGCATGAAAATAAATTGCTGAAATAATGTATAAAATAATTATTGAAATTAAACACTAAATAAATTATTGGAATTAAAATAATAAAGTATTCAATTCAGCACATATTTAATTTATATGTCTCTGTAGTAATCAGGTAAACTGCTTAGTTATTCAGAAATAAATACCATTCCACCCACATCTATTTTAGTATCTTCTCGAACAAAACATCTTCCTTTTACTCTCTATCTTTTTCATTATTATCTTGATCAAGTAGGACACAGGGCTTGATTAACAAACCCCGTCTGTGGTTAAACAATTTCCGATAGTTCCAGTAAACACGACCGATGAAAAGAATGAACAAAGACGTCAGACAGTTTAAAAGAAGAAACATGTTGCAGTCAGTTTAAAAAATAGTAGGCCGGAAAATCCGGCTAACCTATTTTTCTCCCTCATTTCAGATACAGCGAAGCTAGAAATTCTCTAGGGATTTTAGAAGAAATTGATCGGTCGCACAGCGTACAAAATCTTATTCCATCGCCTCAAAAAGTCTCCAAGGACCATTTCCTTTCATTTTTAGAGTCACACGTGGTTTCGTCTATTTATCAGAAGTCACTTTAGTACTTTAGATTGCATCAAGTGGAAGAAGTAATATAACACATTCGCAGTTTTTTATTGCATTAAGGAACAATAAAAAGGCCGTTGGTATTTTCCTTATTGTTTAGCCAAAGCGCTTAGTTGTAGATGTATTTTCTTTAATACTATTGGAAAAACTGTGTAAGTATAGTGATTTTCGGACGGCGGGGATAAAAAAAAATATATATATATATATATATATATATATATATATATATATATATATATATATATATATATATATATATATACATATAATTAAAATTGAATTTTGATCATGCGTGTAATTCCATGAAAAACAATTCTAAATCAAATTATGTATATCATATATTTTGAAATCTTTTGAGAAACAGCAAGGCTTGTTATATTCCTTTATATATCTAAATGTATTAGAAATCATTTTGTTGCTTTTAAATAAAAAAGACAATTTCCATCACTTGAAAGGAAATGATTACAAATATTAACTACAACTCTTTTACGCAGCCGGTTAGCAGCCGACTGCCTAATATTTCAAGTCTGTTATTACATTGTTGGCTGAGACAGAGGAGGAGCCAGCTCTAAGATTTCTTCCGTCAATAGATGACGAAATTTATAAACCATTGTAAAGCTAAGAAAATATATATATGAGAGTAAGTGTGGAATAATGTAATATATTTGATTTATCCTCAATAGATTTAGGGCCAAAAACAATTACATTTTGGGTGGTTTCTCTGATAACCTAGCAATAAAAAATGAAAGAGAAAGAAATACCTCCTCATAAGAGATATTGAGTTTTTTTTCTAATTTTCTTAAAAAATTATCTCCTAAAAATTAAATATAAATATAGGGTCGACACCAGAAATGTTAGTAAAATTAATGGGTTAAAAAAATGCTGAAATTTTTAGTATGCAGTAAAACAATAAATAAAAATACTTATTGAAATTTCGATGTCTGTTGAAAAATCCTTACGATTTTGCAAAAGTATTAATTTCGACGTCAAGGATGTTTATAGATAGAAAAATACTGACTAATTATTCAATTTATTTAAATACACAAGGAAAGGACAATTTATTGAACTTTAAGTATAAGTAATAATTAATCAGAATTGCAACAATTTATTCATAATCAGAATCATTATAAATGAGAAATGTACAGAACATTGTTCAGCGTTCAACGACGAATACCTTTCAACGATTTTATCAAAATAAAAGACGAATACCTTTCTATTAAGAAATTTTCTATGAAATATTTTAAGTAAATTTTTTTAAAATTATAATTTTCGTATTATAAATATTTCATTAAAAAAAGTACACCAAGAAAAGAAATCTACTCATAGACAGTTCATCCATCTATAAACTCAAGAAATAATTTTGTAAAATAACATTTTATTATATTAATAGATTATGAAATAGAAAAAATACACACAATCGACCTTAATTCTTTTTAATAGAAAAAAAAAATTTATTTAGAAAGCGCTAAACACTTTCCTCACTTCTTTTGTAAAGAAATTGGCTGGAAAATCATAATATGGATTACATGGGAAAAAACAATTGT
>BMAW01025382.1:0-11709 GCA_019974015.1 Nephila pilipes
CTCAGACTTATTTATCCAAATGGAATAGTCAAAAATAAAGGCTAAGACGTAAAAAGAGGAAATTATGAAAAATAATAGAGCTTTTTCTTACATTCGAAACATACTTTTAAAAGAAATATCAAGTTGATAACTGAGTAAGTAACAAAGTTTCTTATGACCATTAGAAACAAAAATTAAGTGGGAACCCACTTTATTTCTTAGAAAATATTAATATTTGTGTAATGGATTTTTGGTAGTTCAGAAAGTACATTCACATTAAGACTCGGTTTCCTAATCATTCCATATTAACAAGTTATTTTTTTATAAATTTTCTGACTATCATTTAAAAATGTATTTGGTTGTAGTAAAATGCATTTAAAAATGAAAAGAAGAAAATTTTCTGAGAATTTTTTAAATACTTTCACATTACTCTGAAAGCATTATTAAAGACATTTTAAAGATTGATCTCACACCCATGTATCATAAAATCAAAAAGAAAAATATTTTTTTAAAAATTGTTGAAAAAGCAAGTAGACAATTTTTTTCTTTCATTTTTTTCCCCTCTTAGAATGAATGCTATCGCAATCAAAGTTTTATAACCATCCGAATTTGAAAAGGATTATCAAAATCTTTTGGAATTCCAGTTATATTCACTAGTCCGAGATCAATCGAGTGCTTAAGTTATGATTCCGCCATTCAAACTACTGCAACTGAAATTAAGACATTTATGCACTGAATCCGATTTATAACTTCAACTTCCTTATTCTTAATTTTATAAATATTGATAAAGTAAGAGTTCGTAATAAAAATATATGTATGACTTAAACATACTATCAGGTAAAAGAATGATTTATGATATCTCAACTCCTTTACTGTAAGCGGGGCTGATGAAAACCATTTTTAAAGTAAACATAGTAATTTAAATATAAAACAATGAAACGTCTAATCAAAATGTATTCAGATTTTTTTTGTTATTAAAATTAATGATGAATAATGCATATTTTTTTTTAAATGTGCGCATATAAATGGAGATAAGGTTGAGAGTTATTCTGTAAACGCATCAGCGGTAAGTCTTGAATCCTTGGGTTTTGCCGAACATCAAGGTGCAATAGATATTAAATTACTGAGATTAGTATTCCAGGCAGAAGACTTATTTTATTTCGCTGGGATCTCATTTGTTATCATTAGCTTAGTTTAGATGGGTAGGAAGATGCATTTGACTGAGCATTAATAAAGAAAAGTACCAACGAATACTTTTGTGTGCGAAAGCGAGCAACGAACTTAAAAAAAGTTCCATCATAATCCATCAATGTCGACTATCAGCCAACCGTTCTGCAAAATATAACTCTTAAACACCTCCTGGACGCGGCCGAGGCGATTGGATCCTATTACATTTGACAAGTTATAACAAGCACACGTTTGGTTTGAAATTACAAAAAGGAATAAACAAGAAAAATTTATCTGAACGGTTAATAGAAAAGGCTAGATGTCAAAAATATTCATATCTGAAATTGCCTTTAGAAATCCAACATACCTAGACGTTTATTTGGGTGTTGTTTATTTCGTATAAGAGCACCTTTGAGAATAATTAATAATTTCTGAAGTAGCTATTTCAGGTTATTTGTGAAAAATAAGAGAAGTTTGGCATTAATTAATTAGACTTCACGTCAAATAGTAAGTTTAACTTCCCCTCCCCTCCTCCCATATATATTTTGTTACCAATTATTCAGAAATATATCGCCGCGTTCCATGAATGGCATGGAAAATTGCGAAGTAATTGCTTAAACGTTTTTCTTTTTCTTGTTAGCTGAATCCTGTGTATACGAACATTAATAACCTCAAATTTATATTCAATCAAATCACAATTTGGTAAAATAAAGATTTAATTTCTGAAGTAATTTTCATTTATCTTCATTATATTATCAAATAGATGAGTCAACTGCATGAAATTATCTAGTCAAATAATTATATAAAACTAAGAGTGAAATAGTGAGTATATCATTTATTACTAAGACCTACTTCTGCTAAAATTACGCTTTAGTAAATGAAATTATCATTGAAAAAAAAAAAGATGCAGAACAATTTTCAAAAAACATCAAACATCGGAAAAGTGAAAGACGTATCATTAAAGAGATAACTTCAAAAGAAATTCAGCAGCATTTTTTTTATCGCTTTAATCCTGAATACCCGAATCCATTGATGTATAAATGAAAATAGAAGTAAAAATCATTTTTGAAAATGTTTCAATAGTTTTTTTTTCTCTTTTTCAATGATTGCATAATTAATAGAAAACATTAAATAAAATTCAAAAATTCTAAGTCTAATAAGAATTTAAAAATCTTACCTATCTGTATAAGTAGAAAAATCGTACAGAAAAGATAAACTAGATCAATCTAATCTTAAGCAAATTCTTTTTTAAGAATAGTTATCCTATTGAACAAACGATATAACACGTAACGATTTTATTTTTTTAAAAAAAAGGATACATTATACCACAAAACGATATTAAAAATTTTTTGGTAATTAAACATCAAACGATACTTTTAATATTATGAATCATTAATATTATATAAAAAGAATCACAATAAAAGTATACCGAATAAAATACAAACAACTTATTGAACTTACATTAAAGATAATTTATATAAAATTTTTATGTATAATAATAATATAATAAAATATAAAATTTTATATTTTAATAAAATTTTTATCGATTATTATAAAAAAAAAAATGTTGGAAATATAGCGATTTACTTTTCTTTTTGGGAGTTGCATTTTTGACATTCAACATGGAGTTACATTTTGACATGTTTTATATCATAACTATATATATATATATATATATATATATATATATATATTGTTATAATATAAAACATATATCCAAACTGTTTAGCTAAGAAATGAAATCACATCACACACAAAGTATTCGAACACTTTAAAATAAAGTTAATAAGAATAGAAAAATATTTTAATAATTAAACATTTACTATTAGATTGGTATTGTAAAGGTGATATTTCAATTTTCTTGTACTTTGGCGTACATACAAATGATTTCCCCTCTCTTCTGTTCTGTTTTGCTCCATTCTTCTAACAAAATTGTTTTCAACTGAGTGTTTGGAGAATAATTAAGACTTAATAACATCTCCAAACTTTAGAACATCTGTACATTAGTATCTGTAACAGAAGGCAATAATAGTCATATAGATTCATATCTTAGTCGAGCTGGGGGGTTTCAGGATTATAGTTTTATAGAAATATTTCTTATAATTCAGCTGAAAAGGAGATCCAATAAATGCAAAAAGATTTTGCTTGACTTTCCATAGAATAAATATTCGGTTTCTTCACGATAGCAAGAAACGTAGTTGTGATTTTCACGTAGTTTTCATTGTTCCATTAATTTTCTTTTGTTTTATAACATATAAGACATTTTAATTCTTTTACATAAATATTATTAATACTTTTGCTGCCTTCATAAATTTGTAGAAATAAATTTCTAACATAATTTGGTGAAATTTTTGTATTTATAACTTCTTTCCATATTCATTTCAAACTAGATAAGCTTGAATAGCGTGGATTTGAAACTGTAGTACAAGAAGACATTTCAAGGAGTAGACAAACACCTCTGGGGAAAAAAAAAGCAGCACTGTCCACGGTCAAACAAATGTATATAACTGAAGATAAATCCTATCTTGGGGCCTGCGTGAAATCTTAGTTTTTCACACGTGGAGTTCGAGAAACATTATTCTAGAATATTTCTTAGAGGAGAAACTAGTACTGAAAATTACAGACGTTAAATAGATACACTTCCGTATAAAATAAAAACAATTATTTTAAAAATATTATCTGCTAAAATCTCGACGGTAGTTTCTGATGCCCGAATAATCATCACGTTATGTTATTTTTTGAAATTTTTGACGACCTCATTTTAAGAAATATTTGGAATACAATACACATACATATAGCACATCGATCAATAACTCCCGAGTCTAACATTGAAAACAACATTTTTTTTGCAATTTTTTTTTTATTCATCAACATAACACCTTTTGTTAATCACCTTTTAGGGTGATACAATCGTTCCAACGCGTTTCCAAATATTTTTTTTTTTTTTTTCCAAAAAAAAATTTTTTTTTCCTTTTTTTTTTTCTTTTTTTCGCAAGAAATCTTTTTTGTTGCGAGTAAATAGCGATAAACAGCTTTCTGAATCATCGACTCGTTGCTGTTTTTGTTCCATCGAAAGCAATCGCGGCACCCACTTGGAAAAAACCTTTTTCACTTCACTTCAAAAAACCTTTTTCAGTAAATACACTTCCATATGATATCTGTGTCATCTCAGCAATCTCACGGAGCTTCACTTTACGATCTTTCATTATAATTTTTGTCACTTCACTCACATATTCCGGGTGTAACGGCTTCCACAGGTCTACCCGAGCGTTCCGCGTCATTTGTGTCGGTACGACCACGTTTAAACTCGGCAAACCACCGACAAATCGTTGCTTTTGATGGACAAGAGTCCGGGTAACATTTTTCAATCCATTGTTTCGCTTGCACGGTGTTTTTACCCATTAAAAAACAATGTTTTGTCAGAACACGAAACTCGGTTTTTTCCATTTCTTAAACAAACTACAAAACGACTTTACTCCAACCTCGATAACTCAGCTGTTTCTGGTCCGATCGACTTAAAATTTTGACACGTTTCAAGCAAAGGTTCGTACTCTAGAAAGACCTGGTTACTGGTTTACTACGAGCGCCATCTCTGGGTTAGTCTCGGGAGTTATTGATTGATGTGTTATACTCGTGTGTGTGTGTGTGTTTTCAATGCAGCAGGTGGTACGGACATCATCCTAAGGCCAAACAGAGATCAAAAGAATACAAAATACAGACACACACATCAAACACAAGAACAGAAGAAAAGTAGAACATGAGAAAATTACAAAATCAAGACGTTAAATTGTTCAAAGAGTCTCTGACCTCCCAATATCGGGAGTAGATACAGTTCTTCGTAAGAGCTGAACAGACAGGGAGATGATCATTCATCGCCGCACCACCGCAGCAGAGCGGGTATGCAGGACTGTCCACTATCCGAAATCGGCAAAGATGAGCAATTTAACAATCATGCCCAGTTGTGAGACGAAAGGCATCGACAGCGATGTTTCAAAGACAATAGGAGAGATTCAGGATATCATTTCTCAACGGTTTTCCTTTCGTCCGTTCTTTTAATGATGACATATGCATTGTCTTAAGCGTTTGATTGATCATTGACGAGTCGGACTTATAGCTAACCAGGTTATATGGGGTCTGATTAGCCAAACAACCGTTTTTGGCCAGCCCATCCGCTTTTTCATTGCCGGGTATATCGTGGTGGGATGGGATCTATTGTAAGGCAATCATTTTATATTTTTCGCGCATCTTTCGCATTAAAGGTCTACATAGCATTACGGACATAGAGCTAGGGGCTTGAGAGTAGTTGGCAATTGCCAGAATTGTGTATCACCTCTTGAGAAGATGGCAGCCTGATCGGAAAGAAGAGAACGAGCATTTAAATGAGTTAGAGCCTCTTTGATTTCCTCCGCCTCACCATCAAAAGCGGACTTGGCTGTTCCCAAAGTAGGGCATTGGGTGAAATGTTCACAATAAATACCAGCATCGGCCACACCATTCATCTCAAGCTCTGAGTCATCAGTACATGAATGTAACCATGCTTTAAGAGGAAAACGATAGTAAATAGTCTCCATCCCCGCGCTGAACAAAGCTGCAGACAATCCTGGGCTTTTAAGACTGGACTCATAAGGTCCAGATGATAAAATGTTTTACAAGCCCCCAAAGGACTTATAGAGGGCAGCAAATGTTCAATCCTGGATGGTATATTAAGTCCGTCCATCTCTTTTAAAACAGCTTGAAGAAAGCCGTCCTGAGTCTTCAGCCTGCGAGGGCCAGAGTCAACCCACCCCACATATCACTATGAGGTAGGCGAATCAGTTTCTGATAAAGTCTCAAAGTTGATTTCATTATTTCATAGGGATTTCATTGGTATATGAAAACACTGCGTCAGTAGATGTGGTCTTAACAGCACCGGTAATAAGACGGAGTGCGTTATTTTGTAATCTTCCCAGCCCTCAGATACTGTAATAAGAGGAGCGACACAGTAAGTCATAACCGGTTTTATAAAAATACTATAGATAGCAAGTAGAGTTGTAGTAGCACACCTAACTTCTGTAAGGCGTTTAAGCAGTATCAAGCGTTTCTCAGCCCGTTGCTTGATATCATCAATATATAATTTCCAATTGAGTTTACGATCGATAGCTACTCCTAAGTACTTGGTACTCTCACTACTTGAGAGGTCTATATTATTATAAGATAGATGCAGTTGTAAGGGTTGGTGGCATAATGAAAAAGTCTAATAGGTTGTTTTCTCCATGTTGACAATAATATTGTTTTCCAAACACCAGGAATGAAGTCTGCACATGGTATTATTTAAGGAAATTTCAAATCTCTCATTTGTTCTGCTCTTAGGGAAAGATGTTCAAACGATAAGATCGACAGCATGCATAAGTACACCCACATTTTCATCAATCAAGGATTGTATTAGATCATCAACCTACACATCGAACAGCAAACAACTTGACATGGCTCTCTAGGGAAGACCAGTTTGAAAGGTCCTAAAAATAGACTGAGTGGTTCCATAACGGATATTTAAAAGACACTGATCAAGAAAATCTCTGAAGCACCACAGCATATTTCCTGATATATGTTTAGTAAATAATTTTTATAAGAGCTTAGTTTTCCAAACAGTATCCTATGCTTCTTTAAAATTCACGAAAAATAGCATCTACAATGTTGCTCTTATCAAGATTATCTTTAATACACTGAGAAAAAGTAGCGATAAGCTCATCAGTGCAGCGAGTTTTCCTAAAACCACCCTGCGCATCATGACGGAATTCCATGGTTTCAATGTGCCATTTTAATCAGTTGGTAACAAGTCTCTCCGTTAATTTTGCCAAAACGCACGTTAAATAGGTCGGTCGATAACTATTAAAGTCAAAAGCAGATTTATATTTCTTTAACAAAGGGATGATTGTGTTGCCTTTTCCCACAGAGATGGAGCAGCATTAATTTCATTCCAAATTTTATAAAAAAGCCTCGGAAGTATTTCTTGCTTTTTCTCCAATATATATATATATATATATATATATATATATATATATTGCACCCAAATATTTATACACGGTCTTTTTTACGCGATTTTGAAATAACACGGTTCACCGATATACTTTTTTACGCGAAATATTTGTTTTAACACGAATCCCCCCAATTTTTTTTTCTTCCACATATTCAAATGCTGTTTTTACCGCCTAATACCACTTCTTTGATTCAGACACTCGATCACGGTATTATAGCAGCATTTAAAATGTACTATACAAAGCAAACGTTTAAATATATTTTAGATTCAGTGGAAGAAAGAAATTTGTCTGTTGTGTAAGCATGGAGAAAATTTATGATAATGGAATGTATTACACATGCTTCTTTCGTCATCAAACAGTTGCGCCAATCGACCTTAAATGCTAGTTGGGGGGAAAATTTGCAGTTTCGTAGTACAAAAATCAGCTGTGTGATTTAAAATTATAACTCTATCAAATGCAATTAGTGGCGAAGGTTTTAACAACATACAAACGGCTGATATCGAAGGATTGATGCTCGGAAGCCCTTTGGATAAGAACGATTTGATCGAATTTGTGACAATTTATGATAATAAAGAAGTCCATAATGACGAAGTCGAAGATGAAGTTCAGATATTAACAGCTGATTTAATTCGCGAAATTTGCTATGCAACATTTTCTTATTAATGATCCTGACATAGAGCGAGCATTTAAATTTCAGCGTAATCTTAAGTTTTGTGTAACAAGATATCAAGAGTTATGTAAGCAACTTGAGAAACCAAAAAAACTTTGTAACAAAAAAAAAAAAAAAAAAAAAAAAAAAAAACAGAGGCCGCTAATACCGAACGAAATTCTTCGTTTGAATCAAAGCCGACAGTTGTGCTAGACATATTTGATGCATCTATTGATGAAAGCATTTTTGATCCAGTTTGTAATACACGTGCACGCATGTTATCAAGTAGCGATGAATAGTTGTTAATTAGTAGTTTTATTCCTAATTTCAATTTTTATATATTGTATGTGCCTGTAGATTAAATTTTCACTGTACACTAATTTTAATTTTTTTGCAATAAAAATGAATTGTTTTTGTTTCATAAATATGTAATATGGATTTCTTTATTACTTTTTTTTTACACAGTTTTTTTTGGAAAATATTTAAAGTTTTTTCATCTTACACGATTTTTTAAAGTTGTGGAACATATCCCCAAATTTACCATCCACCTCATGCATTTTTTAAACGAACTTTTTTGCACGGTTTTCTGAGGAACATATCTACCACAACTGATGAAAAAAAAAAGAGTTGGGTATATATATAACTGAAAGACTTAGAAACAGATAAATATTGGTGAGTATAAAACGTGTCAATTCTCTGATATTTAATAGAAATTTTTGGAACATAAATTTAAAAAAAAAAAAAAAAATGTCACAAAACAAATGAGAACTATTCAATAAAAAAAAAGAATGATGTGAATTAATTTGTTGTTACTGTTGTTTGGTTTTTATTAACGTCGTACTGGAAGCAATATGAGGGCTACTCGTAATTTTCAATCTCCGTCGAGTGACAAGAATGACACTTACCTCTCCTAACTTCCACACCACACCTATGGGAGTATTTTGAGCCTCGACAGATTTAACATGCATTGGCCCCAGCTACATGGAGGGATTTTAGTAGCATCAGGGTTCGAACCTCCGACAAGAGGAAAACTGTCGGCCGAGAATAAACTACCATGACCACTTTTTTTTTTTTTTCCTCAGCCCCCCTTTTTTTTTTTTTTTTTTTGTTATTGAACTAATTAGTTTTTCTTTTTCTACAATCACTGATCAATTTAGTAGAAATCACCCATCAATTTTCCGTATTTGTGATGATAAATGCCTATTTGAAGAGTTTGCAAAGTTATATGTGAGTGTGTGTATACACACACATCCTCCTAAAATATAAATTTCATTTATTTCCGCAGCAAACATCATTCTCAAATATGTGAGACCACAATCACAAATATTCCTATTTTACAGAAAAATTTTGATCAAATATTTAAGAAGCCCTAGATAGTAAATGTCTCTGAATCTCAACATAGCCGGGAAGGATAAAAAGAAAAAAAATTCCCTTTGCTGACCAGATCATTTACTGAGTCTCTCTAATCGTTATAACAAAAGAATACGTAGTCCATTACTATCATCGAAATAATGATAGATCCAGTCACCTATACCATCTAATTTGCATTTTTTTCGAACTGAAAAAATATTCTTTCTTCAATCTTGAATCTAAAGAACATTTATTACCATTCAAATTTCAGTCTAGCGCTCACGTTTAGTTCTGTTACCTCTAATTTTCTATTCAGTTGCTCCATAAGTTTGATTGTTGAATAACTTCACAAAAGTTTTGGTACATTGATACATTTTTCGAAGATCTACTGTACTTTCAAACAGAAATAGTCCAATTAGGGAAAAACTAATAAATATTAATAATTCAATACACAGGACTCATAGTTTCAAGACACGAATTGCATGTCCTCTGTAACATTATCTTAAGATTTAATTTTGTATTATATTTTAAATGGATCGTCCTTTCAAAAAATCAAAACGTCGGAGGTTTATCAAAACATACGAAAATCACCTTTTTAACTAAACTTTTTGAAAGTTGAAAAACATTTTTATTTCAACTTCTTAACGGGATTTTTTTTTTTTTTAAATTTTTGAAAATGAATTTGTGTTAAAGAAATTTTAATTTCTACAAAAGAGTTCATTTTGTTCATATGAACATTAGGTACTGTGGCTACAATTTGAAACAGATAAGAAACAGTTATTAATTTCAAAAAGTTTAATAATTTTTAAAACCACGGTCACTTAAAATGCACAATATTCATGAAATATTGAAGCCATTTTAATGTCATGACTTTAAAAACTACAAGAAACAAATGAGATCAAAAACTAGTTTTTAATAACACAGATCATACCGTTTTATTTTTATTATAATGGTCAATAATTATCTATATATTAACCGTGAGATATATATTCACCATTCAATACCATAAAATGAATATTTTATCACATCTTCGGTATATTAATTGACGCAATGCCGTTGTTCGGCTCACTCGCTTTCTAGATATTTTGGGATTTCTTTTCGTTTTCTACTTCCCATACATGTATTTTACTCTACAAAAGCGACACTGTCAGCGATGCCTTGTGTGTTTCGGAGTAAAATTACACAATAATAACAACAATAATATTACACGACTCATTAAATCGGAATAAAAATTGCATTTGAGATAATAACACTATACAACAGCAACCAAAAAAAAAAAAAAAAAAAAAAAAAACGACGTACCAATAAGGAGTTGTCCGATTACGATAAAAATTGTTAGATGTGCAGAACATACATAGAAAAACAAACGATTAAAAATTCAGAATAAATGACTTATTTACTTCAGAGTTTGGCCGTTACAAAGGGAGGAAGTCAATAAGGCGTTACTCCACTTCTTGCCTGGATGCAAGCTGTCACCCGGCGTGGCATAGACTGATAAAGTTCCCGGATGGTGTCCTGCGGAATTTTGCTCCAAATTGTCTCCAGCTGCTGAGCAAAATCGTCAACATTCCGGGATGATTGCAATCACCTTCCCATAAAGTTCCAAATGTTAACATTGGAACATTGTTGTCCCAACACAACCAGTCGATGAATGTCGTCTACGTATCGCTGTGTTGTCAATGTACCAGAAAGGACAACCAAAGGGGTCTGGCTATCAAAGAAGATGACACTCAAACCATAAAGCCCTGCTGTGGGCCTGTGTGGCGTGCGATAGTAAGGGCAGGATTCCTACGCTGCCCTGAACGTCTTCAGACATGTCTGCGGTTGTCGTCAGGACACAGTTGGAAACGAGACTCGGCACTAAAGACTATACGTCTATAACTATCACTAAAGACTATCTATACGTCCCCAATCATCGCAATTCCAAGTCGATCCAGCTCGACACCACTGTATTCGGACTTGACGGTGTACAGGCGTGAGAGGTAAGCGGCGTAGTGGTCGGCGCGAGCGTAAATCCTGTTCTCTCAGTCGTCTGTCGAGGATCAAGTTGGACACAGGTGTGCAGGCCACACGGTGGATAGTTAATAACGACGAATTCAGTGCTGTGACAGCTACTCTGACAATGACTTTGTCTTCCCGTTCTGTTGCGGTCATCGGTCGCCGTTATGACGCTGATATCTGCCGTTGTTGATTCACTCTTGCCAGCATCTTCTAATCGCCGCTTCGACCCAGATGTCGAGCAATTGTTCGATTCGTCCAACCAGCCTCTTTCATTCCGATGGCCCAACCTCTATCAAACTCTGAGATCTGCAAGTAATGTGCACGAATTTTTCGGCGATGCATTGTTACAATCGACGTAAGATATCCACAGTCGAAATGCAACCGAAATTTTGACCATATGATTGAGATCCGCTCCTTATACATATCCGCTGAATGCGCAGTTCCCACTATTCATTCCCACTATGCTACAGTTACGATTATTCATTCCCACTATGCTGGAGTTACGACTATTCATTCCCACTATGCTGGAGTTACGACTATTCATTC
>BMAW01025384.1:0-17500 GCA_019974015.1 Nephila pilipes
GCATAATATTTCTCAGTATCCTAAAATTATCATCTCGCTTCCACATAAGTGCTTTCTGTTCTCTAATTCCAATATTTTTGTTTCTTTTTTGTATATAGGAATTAGTGAGAATTTACGAAATGATTTCCCTTACAAATGATGCAACTCGCATTAACTGTAAATTCACCAGAATGGGATAAGCCGCAATTTAGACAAGTTGCAGGTTATTGACAAAATTAAGGTTGTTGTGGAAAAATGAAACATATTCAGAATATTGTCAAGGTTTATCTGTGAAAAGATAAATTTTCTGGATTAAGAGGACTCCGTACCCCCAAAATAACCAAAAAAATAATTTTTTTCCTTAAATTTTTATTTAGTAATATTATTTGAATTATCATCTTTTAATTGATTTACTGCATTTGTGTGTGCGAGAACTAGAAGTTTAAAAAAGTGAAATTGAAAAATATAAACAAAAAAACTTAGGGATTTGATGACGCCTCTTTTTTAAAAATGTCCATAATTTTATGCAATTTTTTTCTTCAAAACTTTTTGAAAACTAATTTTAATATATTTCAGTTGTAATGAAACGATTTTGTTCTTTTTCATAGCTAAAACTTATATTACAAGAGATTTATTGTTGATATATCCTGTAGTATAGACATGGAGCTAATTCTAATTACATTTGATGCTGAAAAAAAATAGTCTTTATCGCGACTTTCTGTCATCATTGTTTGTTTTGAAACTGTTGAAGTTTTTGGTGCTTATTTTTATTGTATTTGTTAAACATTTCACTTATAAATGTCTCGCATAAAACATCGTATTATTCTATTCAAATTAATTGTAAACGTTGATGTAAGGATGCTGTTAATATAGCGGGTACCACAAAAGAAAAGAAAACTATAGATCCTAAAATCAGAAGCGAACATTAAATATAGAAAAGATCGTATGTTCTGATATTAAAAATTTCATTATTGTGAACCTTTTACAAAACAGCAAAATGTTTATCAAAATAAAATGCCCGGAATATGACAAAAAAAAAAAAAAAAACTTTAAAGCTTTAAATTGGGAAAAAGCTAGGATTTTCTTACTTTTTACAAAAATTCAAACTACAGTTCTTGTACTTTAAAAGTTCGTGCTGTAGAAGCATCAAATGAAAAACAAATACTGTTCCTGATATCAATTTAAGGGATAAGCAACCATTCTGTTACATCAGGAAAAGCTAAACACTATTTAAAAATATTGCGTGGCCATAAGAATCTTACCTTTCTCATCTTGTACTTTTCTGACAACCAGTTTCGATGTAGATTTTTTTTTTATTTTGCTTAATTGTTTGAATTTTTCCATTGGATTATTTCCACTGGAATCAAAAGTCATCTTAACAATCGACAACCCGTAATTCTGAGCTATGATCAGATGACAAAGTTAAAACTAGAAATGGTATTTCATTCTCAAAATCTATACTTTTTCAACGATACAATGACATGATAAACAATAAATTCTGCTCTAAAGAATGCTGAGAATCTAATGTGGCCTCAAACCTCAAAAATATTATAAAAAAAGTTTAGGTTTTATAATAGAATTTAGCAGCATTAGAAACTGCTTTTTCACAGAAAAAATATATAAAAACAATTATATATGCGAGGGTGCGAGGAAAAATTTCCGACCTTAATGTAAAGATGGTAGCACTCGTCAATAAAAGGAAGGGACTGTAGTTGCGCATCTTTTGACAGGTACTCAACAAAATTTCAGCCATTTTGTACGTGTAGTTGCTTTTTGACAACCGTTTGAGCGAGTCGATGTGTTCTTGAGAAAATGGAAGAACTCGAGCATGGAGCTGTCATTGAATAGTTGTTTTTGAAAGCCAATACACCTACGCAAATCAAATATGAGTTGGACACTATGTACGGGGACTCTGCACCATCATTTTCCACCAAGAAATTTTGGGCTGCTTAACGTGGCCGTTTAATTAAACGTGGCCGTACCAGCTTGGGAGACGATGAACGTTCAGGGCGTCGGAAAAATGCATGCATTGACGATAACATCATTTAAGTTCACCAAATGGCGCTAGAAGACCATCGAATTAAAATGACAGAGATAGCAAGGATTATGAATATATCCAAGGAATGTATGTGTCGCATATTTATTCAAGATTTAGACATGAGAAAGCTGTCCGCGTGTTGGGTGCCATGTTTGCTCACGTTAGACCGAAAAGTCTAAAGTTAGAACGCTTCCAATGCTCTGTTGGCGCAGTGTAGGCCAATTAGTTAAATCATAGTTTTGAAGCCTATTTACAATTGTTTGATGAAGTTTGGATGCACCAATGTACGCCCGAAACAAAAAATGCAGTCAAAACAATGGAATGAAATGTGGGAATCGACTTCCCCCAAAAAATGTTTAAACTGTTTTTTCGGCTGGGAAATAGCGAATGTTTTTTTGGGATAGTCATGGAGTTATCATTATCGAATAATCTTCAAATAGAAAAAAAATTCTGTTTCATCAAGACACTACGCCATCTCACACCTCAGCGGTTGAGGTGGTAAAATTCCACGAATTACGGTTTAAACTGCTGGTCCGCCCTCCTTACTCACCAGATCTGGCCCCAAGCGACTTATTTTTGTTCCTTAATATAAAAATTGTTTTTGAAGGACAGAAATTTTTGTCAGATGAGGAGGATATCACTTTCATTTCCAATTATTTTGCAGAGAAGGACGCCGAGTACTATTTGGACGGGTTGGGGAATTACTCAATTAAATTTAATAATTAAATCCAATGATTATGTGACAATGGAATACATATTTGATTAATTGTTTTAATAAGTCACTCACTCATTCCCACCCTCACTCATTATTTCAGTCACGTACTCACTCCTTCATTTTCTTACACTTGCATTCATTTATTCAATCAATCATTCGCTCTTTCACTTATTGACTCGTTCGTTTGTTAATTCATTTACTTATTTAGTCAATAAATTCTTCATTCATTAATGACCAGAAAAGATATTTAGGAAACACTTTATTTTGAAAAGTGCTCGGTTGCCCATTTATTTTAAATTTTGTTGAATCTTTAATTCTAGTTTTGATTCTTACGAAAATCTTTCATTTGTAAATGAATCCTCTCTTACTTGTATAGTCGTATACTTATATGCTAGAAAATCAACGTTATTCTTAATTCCTAATTGAACTTTCTATTTGATGACAATCAGACATGCGTTCTAGTCTAAACTAAACTAAAATTTAACCTCCTCGGTTAGATAGTCGCTTTCCTGCTAGTTTCGACCCGCGGAATACTTATACGACCCTGAATTAAACTAGTCTTTAATGGGAATTGCATTGAAGTTTCTTATTATTGCGTAAGAAAGTCCACTTCTTTCAGAAGCAGTTTTTTAATCTGTCACTTTTCAGGTGGATTCAAAGTACCAAAGGGGTCAACATGCGTTGTGTCAATCTATTTCTTGCACAGAGACAAAGATGTGTTTCCTGATCCGGAAAAGTTCGACCCTGACAGGTTTTTACCAGAAAATTCAGTCAAGATACCTGAGTATGGATATATCCCGTTTTTTGCAGGTCCAAGGAATTGCATAGGTAACTAGACAAATAGCGACTACAAAATTACCTTCTTTTAAATATTCTTATTGTTTTTAAAAAAAACAACACACACACATTTTCTGACTCCTTATGCAGACATTTTTGTAAAATTAATTGTAATCTTATTTTTATTCACTTGTTTAAAATTATCTTAAAATAAAATTTAGCTACAATAGTACATTTCAGCAGAAAAAAATGTCTACAACAAAAAACAAGAAAATGCCGAACAACAGTTTTTTCAAATTTCTTGTTGTTAAGAAAATATTGCATATGGTGCTAAGAAGATGATGCTTATAGTAAAATCTAATTTTATTCTTAGGATACGTTTCTAAATGATAAAGTTCTGAATTAAACAGTGAAACGAAGTCATTGTAACACATAGCCAGTAAGAAAGTGAGGAACACGCGATCAAACAATGTAAAGGAATCCTAATTATTATCTCTCCCGTCTTTCATCTCTTAATATTTAATCTAATTACAAGACTAAATTTCAACTTAAGTTCAAGCACATATTAAGTAAATAACACACAAATTCTATCTGAATTATATGTTTATTTAATTTTCAAATACGTTAAGTGTGCTCTCCCATTTTTTTTCAGTTCATTTTTCTTCTCTTAGTTTACTAACAAGTCTGTTATCTATCGAAGAATGTGCTTACCGGAAAAAGATGCGATCACCTTCTTCAAAACTTACATCAGCATAGAATCTCACCAAATCTATATTCGCAGAAATATTTCTTCGCACATCTTACTCTAATACTCTTCTTATAAACTTAATAATTATCTCGTCTTTTATCTTTCCATTTTTCTCACTATATTTCAATTTATACCTGAATTTTGCTTTTCGAGATTAAAGGTTGAGGTGATTGAATCAAGTAACGTCCAGGAAAAGTTCATAAGGAGAGTTAAAGGGAAGTTAACTTCATATCATTACAACATCAGCAACTTTTATTTAAATTTTAAATTATTTTATAGTTAATTTGCAAAAAATATAATATAATATATAACGCAATAACATATGCACACAGAAATATAGAATTAAGTTTTATAATGAAGATCCTAGCTCTTTTAAAATTCTTAATTTTCTTACTATGAAGTCATTTTGCGTCATTTGACGCATTATTTTTCTTTCGATTAACAAATTTCACTTAGCAAGAGATTACATGGAAAAAAATCTTCGTCTGGCTTATGCATTCCTTTCAAAATTTATATTATTTACGACAATATCATTCAGTTACCTTCGTCAAGCGTTTACTAAGGAAATCAGTAGCGTAGGGTAGTTTTATTCTACCAATGTCATCGTTCGTAAAGCTCTCACCAGAAACATGCAGTAACTCCTCTACATCCTCAGTATATATACACCATTCTCTCTCTGTTCATTATTTTCGAATGGATCAATGGGTTCACATAAATTAATTTATAATAAGAATAATAAGAAGCATGACGAATTATTAAAATATACAAAGGGAAATTTAACAGAACAAAATATTCTCATTATATGGCATCGGTGTTAGTCAATGAAGCACTAAATGATCTTTTACTGCTGTACAGTGAAAATGAACCCATAAAAAATGCATCTATATAATTATAATCCATTAACTGCCCCCCCCCCAACTTTTTTTTTTTTTTTTTGAAATTTTTGGATAAGTTATATATATGCACAAAAAGTTGTGTAGCAGTATAATTATGTTCAAATTATGTTTTGATTTGAAAATATTTCAGATTTTCGAAAAAGTCCTAAATAGGGATTGTGGCAAGCTGCGTGATAGAAAACTGATAAGAAGCTATTTCTTTTATTATATGTCTTATCTTATACATACAAAAATAACTGTTTTTAATGCCATTTTTCCATACAGTCAACTTGTAACCCGATGTTACATTTAAAACATGGTTTTCTTACATTTGTTTTTGCACACGGAGCATTTTCTTTATTTTCCTTCACAAGTTCATTTGTGACCGCGGTAGCCTAGTGGTCATGGCATCGGATTCGTGGCTAGCGATTTTCGTTCAGTAGCGAATTCGATCCTTGGCCGCTAAAGACCCGCCGTGTAGCCGGGGCTGATGCCCGTTAAATCTGTCGGGGCCCAACGTCCTCCCGTTTGCGTGGTGTGGAAATTAAATAGGGGAGGGCCAGCTAAGGTGTCGTCCTCGTCACTTGACCGAGGTACAAATTTACGTGGTCCGTTGCCAATAGCCCTCGTGTTGCTTCTAGCACGACATTAATGAAAACTAAAACTAAAAATCAAAAGTTCATTCCAAGTAATGCTCAATTGGGTCTGTCCTTACGCTTTCGTGAACATGTTTTGAAGCTTTCTTTTCTAGAGAAGGTCTACCATGAGTTTAGGATTAGATGGAGACTCTCGCTGCAAATATGCTCGGGCGATATATTGTCAAAATTCCAACGAAGGCATGACTTTCGAAGTATTGTAATACAGTACGTAGGCGTTTACAAATGTTGTGTCGATTATGTTAGTAAAAATAGGAAAATATCACTTTTTCCACGAATTTTGTCCTGTATTTGTTAACATTCCAGTTTGTCAAAACCTCCCATAAACTTATTATAATTACTTATGCAATAGGGTTGATTGATTTTGATTTGTTTTTTCTGAGACTTGGACCATATAGTTACTTTGTTTAACGGTTGTATACCTTGATGATTCGACAAGACTTTCACACACACACATTTGTTGTCTTTCCACACTACACAAAATATTTCCTTATTTTTATGAAATCTGTAATCTAAATTACCGAAAAGTTCATTCTGGAATTCCTATAGTTCATAGTCATTATTTTTTCATCAAATAAAGTTTCTAAAAACGCAACAGGTGTCTTTCCTTCTAATGACTCTTTTATTTACGATCGAACATTCTTAATATCATTTTCCTTCTAAGAATATTTACAAAGTCGTGTCTTACTTTTTGCAATGTGAATTTTTTTCTCGAACTCTTCCTATTAGTTTTTATCATACGTTTTGGTTTTTGTACAGTTCTAGTTACATTGTTGTTATTTGGGTCTGTGCTTGTAGAAGATATATTCAGAGCCCTCAAATGAACTTCTAGTCTGCCGGGAACATCTCTGGGATAGCAATCTTCTAATGTATTCTCATCAATGCCTGCCATGTCCGAAACAATTTCGACTTTATCGGGAGGAAGTTCATCAACATCAATAATAGAGTTGGATCCTATTTTAGTTGGATTGACGATGTCTGGTATTTTTTCTGGTGGCGATATTTTGCTAAATGTGTCTACCCTGTTTTCTCTTCACAGTGGTGACTTTAGGCGTGGCAACCCTTTTGATTTTGCCAAATGTGTCTACCCTGTTTTCTCTTCACAGTGGTGGCTTTAGACGTGGCAACCCTTTTGATTTTGCCATATGAGTTGGGATTCCAGTTCATCAGCATATATATATATATATATATATATATATACTGAAAATTTATGAAAGAATAATTTAAAATATTTAAAAAGACAAAAATCCAGAAAGAAATGTAACAATGAAAGAAAAATAAATGAAAATATGGAACCCAGCAAGTCAAAAAGCAATATCGGGCTGAGGACCGATTAAGCGGGGTTAAACTAGTTCAATGGTACCAACCTTCCCCCTTTGCGACTTGGTAGGCTGAATTAGGAAATCCAAATTGCAAAAGAGTTCATGATTAAAAGATGCAAACAAATTCAGCGTTAAAATCTACAAAAATAAAATCTATAATTCCTGGTAGGCTGAATTGGGAAATCGAAATTACAAAAGAGTTCAATGATTAAAAAATGCAAAAAATTTCAACGATAAAATTTACAAAATAAAATCTATCATTCTAAAAATTATCAACAGATCAAAATATAAAAATTACTTACAAAATTCAAAGAAATGAAGATTCAAATATGTGAGTAGTAAGACGGAATTTTCTTTAAGCTTCAAGATGTATATCACATACTCAAAATGAAAAAATATAACACATCATCACCATATAAACTGAAAAAAGATTTAAATCATTGTTTGATTGGTAATAAAATGTAAAAGGATGCAAACAATTGGTTGGTAATAAGTTGTATGGTAAAGGAGTATAACGGTCCAGAGAGTGAGTAAATATATATATATATATATATATATATATATAATACCTCTCTCTGACTGTGTTTTTCTTCACTGTGGTGGCTTTATGTGGGGCAATCCTTTCGAATTTGCCACATGAATTGGGATTTCAGTTCACCAGCTATTTCTTATATACCTCTTTCACCATGTTTTTCTTTACTGTGGTGGCTTTAGGCGGGGCAACCCTTTCGAATTTGTCATATGAATTGGGATTTCAGTTCACCAGCTATTTTTTTATATACCTCTCTCTGGATAATTAGGCACTTGCGCCATTAAACCTTACTGTCACACACTCACTCAGCTGTCTATGGATGTTATTTTTTTTTTAGCCAATCACGGAAAGTAGTTTTGTGTTAAGTAATTTGTTTGGCCAATGGCAGTCAGTAGAGTTTTTGCACCTCCGTTTCGAAACCAAAAAATTTGCATTTTTTAGTATTTTTCGATGTTTCTTTTTGGGTTTCGTTGATTACGGTAAACTTTTTTAACAATTAGAGGTTATGATTTTTGGCGCTTCCGTTGGTAAACTTAGACTTCTCAGAGTTTCTAGAACATTCTGAATTGTCCGTTACTGTGTTGCTAAACTAGTTGAATTCTATAGTGTTTCACGAATCCTTTGTTCCGAACTTTGTGTGGTTTGTGTATTATTAGTGCTTCCGTTTTGCATGTTTACAATTCTCCGGTGGATTTTTACTAAGCTTCTGTTTTTGGATATCTTCTGCTAATTGATTTACGCTTCTGCGTTTCATAATTGTCCGTATTTTCTCCCTAGTAAAAGTTCTTTCAAAGGCTGCTAGTTCGAGTTCGAAAGATGTGAGTGAATGAAATTTAAAATTTTTGTCTGATTTGCAAATCCAATTTGAATCCATCTTTACCAAGCTTCCCGAACCATCGATTTCGAAAAACCCGATTTTGGCGCCAATTTGGCGCAATTTTTGAAAACTCACCAAGAAGCCAACTAAAATAGGATTGTACCCAATAGTAGCATCATCATCATCACTTTCAAAGAAATTAGGGTCATTCATAGCCACTTCTAATTCAGCAAGCGTAAAAAACTTCCTTGTACCCATCTCTCAGCAAAGAAAAATAATCTCTATAAAAGACAAAAAAAAAAAAAAAAAAACTTGATATCAGTCACAATTCGCAAATGGGTATCGTTATAAAATGAACAATAAAATCATTTCAATAAAAAAGAAAAGACTGAGTAAGTAACAAATCGTTACGTTAACCTCAAAATTACATAATTATCTACTGAATTTCATTATTATATAAAAACCAAACGAAAAATAGAATGCTGTTCCGTACAACTAACAGAGGAATTTAAAATTTGTTCGCTTGATGTACAGAAACGAAGCACAGAATACACGCTTTCTGCTGCATACATTATTGACTGATATATATAGGAGGAATATAAACTGTCAGGCGAACCAAATATACTTTTGGCACACTTTGTGGTGTACGTAAAAGTCCAAAATCCCAAAATGGGGATCGTGGCAACTAATGGGTTTAATTATATGAAGCTATTAGGCACTTTGAGATTAACCAAAGAAACAAAGAAAATATTATTACGTTTAATTTCCTTAAGACTTTGCAAAAACTTTGATTATTTCATGTAAATTATGGTTACAAAAACTCAAAAAATTCAGCCCAATTCTTATGACCTTGACTTTCTTACAGAGATTTGATCCATCTGTTATGATTACACAGATATGTATCTTAGACACAGAGCCAGATGAGGAATTTCTTGCAGGGCCATTATTTAGGCAAGATTGTTATTGCTATTTGCGATTCGATGGAGTGCGACAGTTTCTCACACTTCTTATGAAAGAAACTCTCTTTTTATTCAAAGTGACTTACTGAACGATATTTAGGTAAAGTTGTTTTTTAATCAATACTGAAATCCATATATTTCGCTGTTGCATTGGATCTCATTTGGAAATTTATCGCCAATGTCACCAGCAGTCTCTAGTAGAATTAGAGGGCCCATTTAACACTTGCACAGAAGACATTTATCTCCTTATACTTGATTTATGAGAGAGTTATACTTTGAAGGAGTTTTGGGTTGTATATTAGAATGCCATTTAGTATTCAATTTCTGAGTCACCACTTCGGTAGTGACTGTTGTTCTATCCTTTTTTTGCTCAGCGTTGGACTTGAACTGCCTAACTGAAGGTATGCGTGCATGACTTTTATAAAAATGAGACAGAAAGGAATTCCCTGCCGGACTACCTATTACACTGTTTCGGTCCTGCCCTTAAAAGTTACGATTTAGGACAGAAAAAAAGAGCATGTTTCTAAAAGTATATAAAAAATATAAGGTTCCTTTATGTATTTTTCTTGCAGTGTCCTTATTCCAGGCCTGTAAATTAAATTACTATCTTTATCATTATATAATAATAAATGGACACTTAATGATAAGTATGATAAATGGACTCTTAATTTCACTTATTATAGAGAAAAATTACATATTTTTTGAATGTTTCACATTTTCAATGTCCATGTGTAAGAAACTATACATATACTTTAATTTCGCACAGTTGTATTAATATGTGTTGAGAGATTCTCCCGTCTGTAAATTTGATTCTAATATGGTTTTCTCTTCTTCTTCTAGATTATAAGTTTTTAATTCCTTTTCTATATCTTCTTCTACAATATATGTCTTAATTTAATTTTCCATTCTTCTCGTTGAATATTTTTTACTCATTATCCAACATTGCATTGAATAAGTAGATTAAAAAAGCAAAGCATAAAGTTTCGATTTCTTTACACAGAAAAAATCATAACAATTATGAGTTATTATATATTAATTTCTTTTTTATTTTTAAATTAATATGTACTTAAATTTCAAATTTGGGGTTACTTCATAAACTGTTTAGTTTTGAAATCAAATTGTGTTCCATAAATTAATTGTATATTAATAAAACAAAACGAATGCTGCTTATTTAAATTAGAATATTTCTTTACAGTTAAGCCTGTGCTTAACAAATATTAAAAAAAACTAATTATTTGAGCAGATATCAAGAAACTTTAATTCAAATTCAAATTTAAATAATTCCTTTAATTCAAAAATTTCCATGCTTTTAATTTTTTTCAAGAATATCACATTAATATTTGCATATAGAATAATATTTTTTGAATGAATTTTTATATATTAATTATTCATACAGTATTTCAAAACTTTGCTCAATAAATATGTTTAAAAAATTAATTAAAAGTTATTTGATTGATCTTTTATAATTGTAATGCTTACTACATGTTTATTTATTTTCATTATCGTTATTTCAGGTCAGAAATTCGCTATTATGGAAACGAAAACCATCGTATCTTCCATTTTGAGGAACTATACCATCGAATCTTTGGATTCAAGAAACAAAGTGTTGCCCCAAATGCAAGTCACTCTTTATCCATCCATACCCATAAGAGTGAGAATCAGACCTAGAAGAATATAAGAAAATATAAGAAAAGAGCATTTTGGAACTAAATTTTGGTTTGTCCAATCTGCTAAATACGTGAAGTACTTCATACTTGTTCAGAAATATACTGCGTGAGATTGAAACCAATAAAAAAGCGAATAATAATGACAAGAGGAACAAAATAACTTTGAATTGGTAAATAGCAGTAAATGTCAGAATGGTGATAAGGCATTGCCTTCAATGAATTTTAAAGAAATATTTGACTAAAACCTTATCGCTAGTTTACGTCAGTTTTTTGACACTCATGGTCAAGAAAATTTATCCATACAATTAATTTTGGTTGTCTCTAATGCATTATCACAACAGAGGAACAAGAAGAAATGAAAAATCCTGAAAATAACTTTTCATAAGTAATCCTCCTCTAATACTTTAAAGTTTTTTTTTATATATGTTCGGTGTACATATTTTTAATAAAAGGAATCTTTAATAAAATGTAAGATATGTTAAATAAATATGTTTGTGTATGAGACATGTTTTTCAGGCATATATTGTTGCGCTTTCTGTTGTTATTAGTATTAAGGTACCCTAACTAATATTCAGATATTCTATCTTAATAAAAGCTTATCTCCTCACTCAGCACCTACATAAATAGTTTATATATATATATACATAACAAGTCAATTGAAAAGTCCCCGGCCTACCATAGTAAAACGCATTTTTTTCGCAAAATTAGTTTTTTTTTATTCAACATAATAATAATAATAAGGGGGATACACTGATTATAGCGACCCTCCAACTTTTCGATACCATTTTTGTAGTACGATTTGTCCTTTGCTTCAAAATAGGCCTCAGTTTCGGCGATCACCTCTTCATTCGACGAAAATTTCTTCCCAGCGAGCATTCTTTTGAGATCTGAGAACAGGAAATAGTCGCTGGGGGCCAGATCTGTAGAATACGGTGGATGAGGAAGCAATTCGAAGCCCAATTCATGGATTTTTGCCATCATTTCCACTCACTTGTGACACGGTGCATTGTCTTGGTGAAACAGCACTTTCTTTTTCTTCAAATGCGGCCGTTTTTCGGCGATTTCGTTCTTCAAACGGTCCAATAACGCTATGTAATAGTCGCTGTTGATAGTCCTTCCTTTTTCAAGGTAGTCAATGAAAATTATTCCATGCGCATCCCAAAATACAGACGCCATAACCTTGCCAGCCGACTGTTGCGTTTTCCCACTCTTCGGAGCGGGTTCATCGTGTGCAGTCCACTCGGATGACTGTCGATTGGAATTCGGAGTGAAATGATGGAGCCATGTTTCATCCATTGTCGCATATCGACGCAAAAACTCGGGTTTATTACGCTTGATCATTTTCAAACATTGCTCCGAATCATCAACTCGTCGTTGATTTTGGTCAAAAGTGAGTGCACCGTCGTTGGTTTTGGTCAAAAGTGCTCGCGCGGCACCCACTTTGCACAGAACTTTCTCATACCCAAATATTCGTGAATGATATGATGTACACGTTCAGTTGATATCTTTAGAGTATCTGCTATTTCATTCAATTTCAATTCAAAATCATTTTGTGGATTTTTTTAATGTTTTCGTCGGTAGCAACTTCTTTTGGGCGTCCACTGCGTTCACCGTCTTCGGTGCTCATTTCACCACGTCTAAACTTAGTATACCAATCCTTGATGGTTGATTTTCCTGGGGCAATGTCCGGAAACTCGGCATCAAGCCAAGTTTTTGCTTCAACTGTATTTTTTCCCTTCAAAAAGCAATATTTTATCAACACGCGAAATTCCTTTTTATCCATTTTTTTCACAATAACAAAAGTTGCTTCACTCAAAATGCTATAATTCGCAAACTAATGATCCGACAGTTGTCAAATTTATACACGCATCTTTTGAGGGTTAGGGCTAACTAAAAAACATACGGATTTAATTCTAGTAGCGTCATCTATGTGTCAGGCCAGGAACTTTTCAATTGACCTGTTATATATATATATATATATGGGGGTACATGTATATACAGGTTGCCTAAAACAGTAAAATAGCCATGTGCTTCTGAATGAAACCACCTTCGGCGCCATCTGGTTGGACAATGCAGAGCTAGCATTCCTATCTCAAAAACGAAGAGGGATAACGATTGGGTAATGATAGGGGGGAAATTATTTACAAAGTTTTAGATCACCATCTATTTAGTTTGAAGAGACACCTTGTGGACATAAATGGGAAGAATAGCACGATTAAAACAAGTATTCGTGATTTCCTATATTGTGACGTAACAAAACGATCGGAGTAAAAAAACATTTGTTATAACAATATAATTTTATTTGTGTTGTTCAAACTTCTCACCGTCAGTTGCAATGCAGATTTGGATCCTCGTTTGAGTGTCCTGTTACTCGCGTTGGAGCATAGAGCGTGACTCGTTAGCACAAGCATCCATAAGGAGTCAATTAAGGTCCTGCAATATTTGTGAAGTCAAATCAGACTCATGTGGAGGACACTCTTCGAAACCACCATGCCTAATTATTTGGTTCCCAAATCCCTTGATGAGATACCGCTTTACTGGGAATGTCTTGTGAGCAGACGCGCAGTCATGCTGAAATCATAGATTCTCAAGATTAAACGATGGTAGATCCTTATTGTCATAATCGTGGTGATTTCAACTGGTAATGTTTTGGAATTACGTGTAGCCGAAATGACGTCATCCCACGCATCTGGCAATGGAATCGGGAATTTGCATCCGGCGGTATTTTTCAATTACGTCATACAAAAGTTATTTTTTCATTGGATGCCGATTCTTAACTGTCGAGTTGACGGTGTCGAATGCAGATTCCGGAGATTTATATAATGGAGATGTATGAAGGGGGCATTGATGAGATCTTAGATGATTGATGAGACCATCGTTATGATTCTGTAGCCTTCGGCTTAAAGAGTGATGATATTAATAAGTCTTGGAAATATTATGTAAATAAAATTGGATTTTAAAATATTAGAGTCTGTCTTACTCTGCTTGTGGCATTCTTTATCAAGTTCCAATTCAGATTGGCCAACAATTGGTTATGGGCCCAGACCTCGTGTGCTAGCGTTTGAATTCTTTTAAAATAATAAAGCCACAGTAGCAGAGTAAACTCCAATATTAATCACGATCATATTAACATATAATGGCGATGCTGACGTACCACATCGATGCCTTAAGTGCATCCAATTATTCCAGCTAGAGAGAAGATATCAAGGTGTTGTTGACGGAGAAGGATCTGTGGCAGTTTGTTGTTATCCCGATCGTCCAGCAGAAATCAAGTGATAAAGATGCCCCCGCCAAGAAAGAATTCAAAAAAGATCCAGAATGCGCAGCAAAGAAGATACGTGCCTACTCCCTCTTCTATCTAAATGTCGGGAAAGAGCTCCGGCCCTTACTAAGGGGTATAGAGGACCCAAAGATTGCTTGGGAAAAATTGGAGATTCATTTTCAACCAAGTCGAAGAGCCAGAATTGTAAAGCTAACCGATGCGTTCTTTAGTTGCCACCTCAAGTCCGGAGAGGAAATCAACCTATATGGTGCAAGATTAAGGACCATCATACAACAGCTGTCCGATGCCGGTCGACCAATATCAGAGTGGCTTCAGACATTTCAATTGATTAGACGCCTACCCGAGGACTTCAGAGGTATAGTCCAGTTAATTTATCGTTTTGAAGACCTAAGGTTCACCTTTGAAAATGTTTTAAATGAACTGTTGTCAGAGGAAGCTCGCCTAAAATTGTTTTGTAAACAAGATAATGTAAGTAGCGATTTTGAATATACAATGGAAGGTATTAGTGTAAAACCTAATTTTATTAAACGTAAAGATCAGCAAAAGGGGAATTTAAATAATCAGCCAGAAAATCCCAATAATAAACTAAATGTAAAGTGTTTTAATTGTGGGAAAATGGACCATTTTGCTAGAAACTGTGAGATTAAGAATAGAAATCAAGCTAATGGAAAAGGTAAGCCCAATGTTAGGTTTTTTTGGCAGAAGCCAGTTTGGGGACAAATACTGACAATACTGCGTGGGTATTTGATACTGCTGCAAGTTCTCATTTTTGTTGTAATCGTGATCTGTTTACAACATTTCAACAGACTTCTGGGGTAGAAATGAAAGCTGCTATTAACGGGATGACATGTGAAGTTCTCGGCAAAGGGAATATAACTTTTAATTGTAAAATTCAAGGAAGGACTCAAATGGTTACTATTACCGATGTTTTGTATTCACCCAGGCTTCGACATAATTTGAGGGCAGGCCACCGCATTGAGGCGAGTGGGAGACAGTATCACTTTTGTTCTGTTATTTGCTTACCGTCTTTACACATTTACAGATATGTGGCATCGTTCAATTAGTAAGGGACTAATGCCACATAAGGAATTATAAACATGTCTCACCTCTTTGAAAATATTTTGAAATGATCAAGTGGACAATCTCGCAAGATCGGTAACTGAGTCCAATGTTTACATCCACTAAATTGCCCAAGAAGACATCAGTTATTATACTTTTAGAAATATAATGGAAAGAACTAATGAAGATATTTATTCTAGCAAAGGTTCTGAAGGAACATCCCGACCAAAGATATAATATCAAATTGGATAAAACGCAGAAGAGAGGAGATATTACGCCCTAGAATCAGCAGCAAAGTGGTCATAAATCTAGGGAATTTATACAAATTCAATTTTCATGATAATGCATCAAAAGTACCAGTAACTGTATAAAAGAATTGGATTGTATTGTTTTGATATTGGGAAATGCGCGTAACCGCAGGTATCAACTCTGGAATAAACTCAAGATAGATCAAAAGCGCAATAATACTTCCGAAGAGGTTTTAAACAATGACGTTAATAAATAGGTGTTCAGATAGTTTTTTTCAACGAGAAAATTTTTTGATCCTAAATGAACTGAAATATTATTTTAAATGGGAAGCAGTCTTTTTTTTTTCTTTTGCTCTAGACTATATAAAATTAACCAATCAATTAAATCTATCGAGGAAAAACATAGCGAATGGTAACTGCATGACAAAAAAGATGATATTCAATTTGGCGGGGGCACCAAATTGTAAGTTAGCTCTTATTTAAAGGAACAAATTTAATATCTGAGTAATGCACAGTAAAATAGTGATAAACGAGATTGTTAAACAATGGGAAAAGGTTTCATTTAAATGATAACAGTACCATTAACACTTAACGACAGTACAGAACCAGATAATGAATAGCCACCTATATTGAATAGCTCTTACCATTCGGAAAGGACTTTTTATTCTCTGCACCTTTATTTTGATGAATATCTGCTTGGCCACAGACTGCCTTTATGCTCGACCTAGCGAACATCTGAACTTTAAATTGTTTGTGATTCACTGGAGTGGCGATGCCGAATTTGCGGCCCATGTGTCCAAGGCCACAGCCAAGATATAGTGCGTGACACGCATTGTTAACGGACGGTAACTGCCCAAGATTTTTTAATATGGAATATATAACAAATCTAGAGCAAACAAAATAATTAAATATTCAGATGAATCTTACGAATTTTTAAGTAATTTTCTCTATATTATTACGCATAAGTAAAAAAAAATGAAGATTTTAGTAAATCACTGTTTGCTTGAGAAACAATTTTACATTTTATGAGGCGGGATTTTCAAATTTAGTTAATCAGTTTGAATAGTTAATAGTTAAACTTATTAAATAATTTTCAAATATTTTATTTTATTTTTTAAAGAAATGCTTCCGATACAATTTGCATAAATTAAAGTTAAGGGAAAACTGCAAAACAAATTTTTTTTTTTTGAAACAATGAAAAGAAATTCAGTATAAAGTTGTTTTTTTTTCACATCAAAATAAAGATCAATAGAACAGAGTTATAAATCGTCAAATTATATATATATATATATATAAGAAACTGTAAATATAAAACATGAACGAAATTCATTTCTTGAAAGAGGTTGAAATAATAAGAGGAATATCGTGAATAGACTTCATCTCTGTCTAGAATATCGACTTTTAGCACCTGTACATTGAGTGGATAGTAAGAGTGCTGTTAAAAGTTAAAAATGGGGATATACTGATTTTCGAAATATGCTAAAACTCAAAAAGTGTACACTTTGAAATAAAAAATTTTTTTATCTTAAATATTACATATCTTTGTTATTAGAAATAAACATCGTATACCTCTTAATTAAGTAAAAATATAATACTAAACAATCATAAAACTGCATATAAAGCTCTAAAATTTCTGGTAAGTCTTAATCTGGTGAAACTGATTCACAGACAAAAAATTTTTCATTCAATTCTAAAACCTCCGTATTCCACATATATTCACGTAAAGACAGCACAAATTTATTGTTTCATTAGGATGGAACCCAGACCATTGGTATTGAACCGGGCTTAGTTGAATAAGAAACTTCCACACCAAGATGGGATGTAC
>BMAW01025384.1:18681-46325 GCA_019974015.1 Nephila pilipes
TAATTTATCAATATATTTATTGTCATCAACATTAATTTATCAATATATTTAGTGTCATCAACAATAATTTATCAATATATTCATTACATGATTCTGGAGTACTGGTCTTGCTGAGATAAGAGCGTTGTTTAAAACCTACCGGAAACGTCTTTTTTCGGACCCAGTAGTTGAGGGTTCGAAATGCCGCCAGCACTAGAGGTCAATAGTTCTTCCCACCAAAGGTTAGAAGACATCCCGCGCTGTGGCGGGGAAAACGTCGCTTCCACTGAAAACATTATCAGTTTCTTTTTTTCTTCATCAATCATTATTTTTTCCGTAATTTGTTGTTAATATGTTTTAAATATATATATAAAAAAAAAAAATTGGAGTATTTGAAACAAATGTTTTGCGCAGTAAAAATATAATTTGAATTTTGCACCATGAAATATAGCAGTCAATCATTCACACATTACGCACAAGTAATTTGCCTTTGCACCAGTTAATGTTTTGGAGAAATAAGACCCTAAGAGACTTGCCTTGTTTCGCTAATAACCTCAAAGTACGCCTTTGACTTTTTTCTTTCTCTTTGGGTCTACTGTTTGGAGTAAACATGGGTGACTTGCCCAGGGATAAAATAGCGACAATTTTTTTATTTTCGCCCCTCCTTCTTGTCAACCAAATCTTTTATCTTTATTTTTTTCCTATTTTTTAAAACGTCTAAATCACAGCTACACGTTGTTTGGCGCAGCCTAGCTCTATCTGGCTCTTGAGCTGTTATTCCACTATCATTCACTTATACTTAAGGTTTAAGGATCAGGCGATCTTGGAAGATTTATGTTGTTGTTTTTTGTATCAGAGAGAGAATGGTGAAATAACGAGTAGGATGGAAGGTTGTCCGCCAGTAAATATTATTCGTAAAAAGAGCTGATAATTGCGTACTATGTGCCTTTACAAGTAGTCAAGTCGAGCATGAGATGAGCAGTTCCAGTATTTGTTCAATGCGGTAACTGTGATTAATTTTCGGTTGCGGTAATATTGAAATAGTGTTTTTTACTTTCGTTTTTGTCAATATACCTTCGGTTTTGAGAATATACTTTCATTTTTAATAATTTTGGTTCATAAATGCTCAGGTTCTCTTCTCAATTATAATTATGTCGGTCTTAAATAAGTTAAGAAATAGTGAATTAATTGAGGTTGCTAAAGAACTTGATATAAATATTCCTACGAGTGTTAAAGTCGTCCAGTTAAAAACATTAATTGAGCAAAGTGATGTTTACATAACTAATTATGAAGTTATTGAAATTGCTGTTGAGTCAGTTATTCAGAAGAAAATAGACAACGAAAAACTTGAAGAGCAGGATAGAGTCGACAAAGAAACAAAATTACAATTAGAAAAAATTAAACTAGCTCAGCAAGTAAAACAATTAGGATTCGCTAATTTTTAGAAAGAAACACCACGAAAAAGTGAAATAGCAACATATTGCGATTCTAACTTACGAAATTGCAATTCAGAAAATTTAATAAAAAGTATTAAAACATTAGCCATTCTAGTTTCTTCACGCGCAGAGTCATATAATCTTTTTCTCATCACTTGAAAGAGCTTTCAAAACAAAAAATATTTCGGATGAATTTAGATCAGAAATTTTATTAAATATCTTAGTCGAAAAAGTTACCAATTTCATGGTATATTTGAGTGAGGATGACCTAAGTAATTATGACAAACGTAAAGAAATTGTATTAAAGAAATTTCAATCCACACCGCAATAGAAAATAAATAACTTTCGTAGAATGCAAAAACTTCCAGAAGAAAACTGCATTAAGTTTGCGTCGAGATTAAGAGCAGTATTTGAGTATTATTGTCAATTAAGAAAAGTAAGTGATTTGAAGGGAGTGTGAATTATATATAATGGTTTCCGACAAAATATAGAAAAGAGAATATATAGTAGAAATATAGTAGAAATTTTGATAGTTTCGAATATAACAGATTACACGCTTGCTAAACAATTTGACATTAATACGTTTGAGTTAGATAATTTAAAATTAGCAGACATCACTTTCAATAAACCAAGTATTGCGGATATTTGTTGGATACACAAATATTTTACGAACTCTTAAAATTTGGTTAGATAAGGTCTCTTGGGACAGATATAATTTTGCAAAATACAGTGTTTGAGTTCATTAATCCTCCCTCCAGGAGAGAAGAGATTTTCTCACAAAAATATTTCGCCAAAATTTCTTTTTTTCTGATAAGGCTTTTCTTTTACCCGTAGGAAATTGAATCTGAAAAAATGGTTAAATTTAGTAAGAAATTACGCAAAAGTAAGTACAATACAGAAATAATAGAAAACTTCCCACCCGCAACAAATGTATAGCAAAATTAGATTATAAGCTCTCATACATTAACATTTAAAATCTGTAATAATATCAGAAAATATCGATAAGGAAAACTTTTCAAAGAATACGTTACTACTGATGCGCAGCGCATCATCTGATTAAGTTCAAGTTTCGAAACACGAGCATGTATCTACACTTCATATAGTATAGAATATTTTTCTGAACGGTTGGTGATAATCTATTTTTAACATCGAGAAAGCACACAGACCATCTCTTTGAGTGTAATACTTTGAAAGTCGATATTTTTGCATTATTTCATTCGATTTTCATTTTAATTATTTATTTTAACCAATAAATGAAATTAATACTTATAATAATCCGTTTTTCAACATTATCAACATAACTTCCTTTTAGAAGGAGGTTATTTATACTTTTATTAGAAATAGAGATTAGCTTACCTCAGTATTTCTTTAGAGAATTAGAAATTTAACCTTAGAAATTAAAACTTACAAATATTAAGATATCATTATTTACTAAAGCGATTCGCACAATTAGGTGACATCATAGCTTTTGTCTACGATCTCAATCAAAGAACAGTGTAGGAGTTGTTTATTGAATGTGTAACAAATTAAGTAGGTGTTTGTGTGGATTCATAATTGAAAGTCGATTTAATTTTTTTTAAAGAAATTTTACTTCCGATTGATAAATTGCGAAATGATTGTTGTATGATATAAATTATAAAGGTTAATTTGGTTTATTCCATGATAATAATCCAAAAAAAGGCAAAACTATCAGCATTTCAAAGAAAATTAAAACAAACGAACAGACTTGATTCAGAAAAATGAAGAAAAGTATAGTTAAGAAGCTTATTTACAAAAGTATTACATATTGGGTTGGAGGGAAAGTTCTGTCGTATTTTAAATAGGCAGGTGATTTTTCTTGTAAATAAAAAAAAACATCTGGCTAGTGAGTCATTCGGATTTTTTTGTTTTTTTTTTTTTGTTCTTTTAGCTGCTGTATAATATAAAAGGAGTATTTTTTTACTGTTCATCATTTACATGTGATATTTAAAGTGAAAAACATGTCAGTAGATAAAGTGCATTTACGACACTGCATTTTGTATGAATTCCAAAAAGGAAGAAACGCATCAGTTGCATGTAAAAATTTATGTGCGGTATTTGGAAAAGGTATTGTAATTGTTCATACTTGTCAAAGATGGTTTAGCAAATTTCGTTCTGGGGATCTGAGACTCCAAGAAATTGATCGATCTGGACGACCATCCAAGATCGATAATGATGTTTTGCGATCCATGTTGGAAAATAATCCACATTTAACAAGTCGAGAAATTGCAGAAGAGTTTGGCATTCATCATACAACTGTTGGAGATTACATTAAATCTCTTGGGTTTGTGTTAAAGCAAAGTGTTTGGGTTCCACATGAATTAACGGAAAGGAATTTATCTGATCGTGTAAGAATGTGTTAATCACATCTGATTAGACGCAATGTGGAGCCGTTTTTGGACAAACTGGTTACTGGAGATGAAAAGTGGATTCTTTACGAGAATATTAAGAGAAAAAAATTTTACTGCAAACCAGGAACATTACCAGCAACAGTTCCAAAACCAAGTATCAAGTCAACGAAAAGTACTGCTTTGTTTGTGGTGGGACAGGAAAGATCCAGTGTACTAAGAGTTGCTGAAACAGGGAAAATCCATTAACGCGTATCTGTACTGCAATCAGCTGGATAAATTGTATACAGCAATCAAAGAAAAAAGGCCAGCATTAGTGTCCAGAAAAGGAATAGTGTTCAACCACGATAATGCTCGACCGCATACTGCAATGTTGACACAACAAAAACTGAATGCGTTAGAATGGGAAGTCCTTAGTCACCCACCTTATTCACCTGACATTGCACCATCTGATTATTACCTGTTCGGATCTCTGCATAATTATCTAACGGGAAAAAAATTCAAGTCTTTTGAAAGTGTTTCTAAGGCAGTTGCTGACTATTTTAACTCCAAGGACGAGAACTTCTACAAAGCAAGAATTCACAGGTTACCTGAAAGATGGCAACAGGTTGTAAAAAATAACGGAGCATATATAATTGATTAATATTAAACACATATTCTTATAAATGAATTCAAATGTCTTCTTTAAAATACGACAGAACTTTCCCTCCAACCCAATAGTATGTATATGTGGTTTTCTTAATTTAATGAAATACATTTTCTGTTTTATTTGAAAACAATGAAAACGAGATGTTCTTTGAAGGACATTCGATTATTAATGAGAAATGAAAAATTTCGTTATCATCCTCCTCTATAAACTAATGAAATTCCTGTTTCAAACAGAACGAAACAAGATCTTTCAAGGACACATGTTATCTGATGAAAAATTTTGCATTTGAACAAGTATGTAGTTTCAGGTTTGCCAGCAGAATTTAGAAATTTATTAGAACCTGAAACCTATTTTATTCAAGGGGTATTAAGTACATTTTAAAATTTTGTATTACTGTTTTAATAAGCAGAATACAAAGTTTTCGTGTTCTGTTAAGACTTGGTGATTGTGAACGAGTATTATTCATAATTTTTGTAGAAATTGTAATTATGTCTTTCGTTTTTGTGAATTCATTTATAATCACTTTTACTATATCTGACAGGGAAAAAAATCTAAAAAGAACCTTGATTTTTGCAAGAAAAAAAATTAGTTTTTTCATCAGCCTGAAAAGGGGGACTAAGTAGCTCTTGTCATATAAACACAATATAAAGAGGGCCAACTAAAATCCTTTACAACCACCCTATTTTGAGAATAGCGGCAGCTATTTCCTTCTATGTGGTGTCGAAGTATATTAAAATAGCTATGATGAAATCGGTTAGAGTGCCACTTGATGGCAAACAGCGAAATTAGCGTTCATACTTCTAAAAGAATAAGAAATACAAGGAAATATCAATTACAGATACATTAAACCTACTCGATTTAGGAGGGGAAAAAAACTCTATGCACAATGATTTTCAGATCAGAACAAGTAAAACGCGCGTGTGTGAGGGTACTATTTCCTAAACCCGTAATTTCAAAAAATGCAAATGAAAGAAGAAAAGATAATCTTTCCGACCAAAACGATATGTAATTGGTGTGTATGCTTTTCACGAAATGAAATAAATCACAGAATAAAAACACTTGATATTATGAACTGAGAAATTCTATATGTCCGATGATTTTGATTTTATGACCATCGACTTCATTGGTTGTTTATTAACGTTGCACTTAGCAGCAACAGAGGAGGGGGGGGGGGATTAGCGATGGACCTCTTGATTTTGAGCCTTCGTGATGTAACGAGAACGACCCCGGATTGGTACCTTCCTCTCCAAGCTTTCACACCACACCAACGGGAAGGAATCGGGACTTCAACATATTTAACGAGCAACAACTCCACTATACTGCGGATTTTTAGTGGCATCGGAGCTCGAATTCACGATTCGACGGAAACAACGCCAACCATGAATTCGCAGACTAGACCACTAGGCTACCCCGGCCATATATGTCACATTGAAGTTTGACATTTTGTATTCCTTTCAATTAATATTTGGTTTCAATAACAGGTTGAATGTTGCTGTATTTTAAGAAGGAAGTTAAATGAAGGATGATACTCGAAGCTTCAGGACGTAATATCTGATTTTACTGAGAGCAAGTCACTGCTTCAAAACCGAAATATGTAGTACCGATATGACGATGCCTCACTGCATAAGAATCAAAAGGAAATCGGCGTCTGGAGAACGCATTTCTGCATCAAATAATCGGATATGGCGGTTCCGTAAAATTGTTTCCACGCTCAATTAAATTGACTCCATTGGACGTTTTTCCATGGGGAATGTCTGAAACAGCAAGAGTATGCAACTCCTCCGCCACCACTTTAGGACCTTAATTAAAATTTTATTGATGCTTGTGCAAGCAAATCTGATAAATCGTAAAATGTGTAGCATAAAAATGAACATTGTGTGTCCTTAGCGTTATTGTGTGCAAGGTAATCTTTTCATACTAAATTCAGGATGCTCTTCAGGACTGAAATTTTCTCTGTATTTATTATCATTTTCGATCATTGCGGTTTGAAACCATATAGCGCTGTTGCCGATCTCACCGTACAGCCCATAGCTAATTTAAAATATACCTATACATTACATTTACGGCAACAGCCGTTCTCAAATTAAGGTGGGAGTCCTGTATATAATTAGGTTATATTCTTCCAATTGTAAAATGTATAATATTATGTTTTTTCTAATATTTTCTTTCCTAATCTGCTTTTGAACTTTTTTTTTTTTTTCGTAATATGTAAGTGAAAATTGAGGATTATGGCACAAGAGACAAATCTGGCTATACTGCGTTAAAGTGTGATTGAATTATTTAGACGAATGGGGGGGGGAGACCATTGGTTTGTAAGAAGAGCTGAAAGTATAAAAAGCTTGCTAGGATATCCTGGGAGCATATCATCCGTGTTTATCAAAGACAGTAAACACCATAAGTGAGAAAAAAAGATCACTAAGGTACCTTAGGGTTAGGATGCCTGTATTTACCTAAGGAAAGTCAGCCCCCCCGGGGGTGGGGCTTTGAAACACATATCACGGAATAACGTCACACTGTATTTTTTTTTTTTTTTTTTGAATGTAAATGTAAAATTATTTATTTGCGTTACATAATTTTAAACGGCATTAATATCTGTTAAATATGTGTAATTTAACAAAAAAAATTTATATTGATTTCTAACTTAATTAACCATAAAATACATATCACTTAAAAATAAGAAATGGTAGCGATTTTATATTAATGATAATTAAAAATTGCGATACCGTAAAAGATAGAAAAAAAAGGTTTTATATGAAAGTAAACATAATGCTATGTTGTATATATATAAAGTAATGTATGTTGATTTAAGTATATATTTTGACTTCTTTTTTAATTCATTTTCGTAATTGTAATGTACTTATTTGTTTTATAATAACATTTGCAATAATTATATTTACAAAATGAATTCATGCAAATCTAAAATTGATGAGTTAGTGTAGTCATATTGTTGTTGTAACTTATCTTCATGTCTAGCCTCAGCTAGACAACCTCCACAAGTCTAATCATCCACAGAATGTCAAACGCTAGAAGAGGTTGATTGATTGATTAGTTTTCTTTTTAACGTCGCTCTAGAAGCAACACGAGGGCTACTATAGATGGATATCGAAATTTTGAACTTCGGTCAAGAGACGAGGACGACACCTTTCTCTAATAAGTTACACACCCCGGTACGGGAGAACTTTGAGCCACGGCAAATTTATCGTACATCAGCCCCGATTGCGTCGCAGGTATGTAGTGGAATCAAGGCTCGAATTCACGTCTCAACGAAAACCTCCGGCCACGAGTCCTCGACCATGACCACTAGGCTACTGCAGCCACAATACTAGAAAATGATAAGTGAATACACTTATAGACAAAACAGTTTTAGGCACTCAAGGATGTGAATGGGGAGGCTCTCAGGCATTTAAAACGCTTCAGAAAAATCTTGCGTCCACAATAAAAAGTTTTATGAACCTGAGATGATGCTTCTCTGAGACGTTTCACTTACAAGGAAAAATTGATTTCGTCTGTCAGACAATTCCAATTTAAGCAATGACCCCTTTACCCTCATGACGAATTGAGAGACCAAAGGAAGATTCTAAAAAGTGCTGGGATATTGGTGATATCTCAACTGGGAGGATAATTACGTACTTTTCCTGAATTTTCCGTGTAACATCACACCTGGCTGGAACGGTTACAAATTAGGAAAGATGAGAAGACAGAGCGAATCGACCAGCAATGACTGAGAAAATCTTTTGGTGGCGTAGCCCAGAGAATCTGCCGGAAACTGTTGGAGTTTGCCTTGAAAGAGCATAGTATTAATGCGGATATTTGTCCGTTGTGCGAACTACAAAGATGAGTGCAATTAAAAGTGCTGTGACTGTTTTTAAAAGTGCTGCTGAGACTATTATTTCAAGTAGTGGATATGTTTATGTCGATAATCTATACAATTTCTGTGCTCCCTGCTTGTGCTGTTAATCTGTCCGAGCTTTTGTTACCTGTCTGGAATATTTGTGATTAAATTGTCATCTGTCGTTATTTTAAGCGTTATCCTACACAAGATCGGAGAAGTTTTGAATCAAAAGCAAGGTTCCACAAATGGCCACTGAGGAAACGGGATATGATAGAATGGTCAGCCTGTAACACCCGAGAACTAGTGATTACACTTTTGAAAACCTTAATAAGCATTAGGTTTGGATTTAAGATATAAAAGAGGCCAAGGATAGGCTGGTGCTGCCCCCATGTCTGGAGCATTTAATGGTGAAGCCAAAATAAGAAAAATAAATTCCGATGAACACTATATGTACCTTGGGCTTTTCATTCTCTAAATTTGGCTATTTCAGACGCCTTTTAAGTTAATGACAGTCGTAACTGCGCCTGAGTCGTTAAAAAAATATTATTCGTCCTGAATGAAATGGCGTTTTGTAGGATAGTATATTAGAACTATGCCCTTCATCCAGGAGAGAAGCACTGAAAAATAATATCTCCTACCCGTTGGATAGAGCGACATGAATTTATTACAGTGATGATGTAATTGCTCCAGCCTTTCATTAATACTACTGAATTAATTGAAAATTAGTATGATAAGGGTTCATCTGCTGTGTGTGGTTGTTATTTTCTTTTAAATTCATTGAGAAATCTCGGTTTTCTTACTACTTTTTATTTTGGATAGAAGAAATATTTTCTCATACCTTGCCCTTATTTCGGATTTTGTAATTGAAGACAGTAGACCTCATTGCTGCAGTTCAACTGTGCGACGATATTATAAAAAGAACTTGCAATGATTCACAGTCAAAATCACAGAGATGGTTTTCAATTCTATTTTCCTAAAATCGGAATCTGTTTTAAAATGAATGATAGAGGAAGACTGTAGAATTTCTCTTTGAAGAGTAACAAAAAAAAAAAAAAAAAAAAATTATCATTCTAACATTCTAGGAGAATCACCCGAATTTTATATTAGAATAACAATTTTTAATTAATTTTTGGATGTAGTAATTTTACATACTAGACAAAGATTTTTCAAAACAAAGCAGTTATAAGTTCGTTAAATATTTTCATCAAACAGGGTAATGACCTTCTGTCTGTGTGTGCACACGAGAAGTAAATTAGAAATACCGAAAGAAACATATTCTTCAGATTATGGTACTAGTGCTTTGACTACAGAATATATCAGTTATTGAAAAAGAAAAAAAAAAAAAAAAAAAAACTACCGTTAAAACACTCTACTCATAGATAAACTGCTATCAGAATCTTTACTAGACTGCAGCGTAGATAACCCGAATGTAATAAATATAGAATTCTTCATTCTATATTCGCACCTTTTTAACCATTTTTAAGACGTGACTGTTTTTTCAATCGTTAAAAGATTTTGATCAATGATTTTAGATTCCACTGATTCTCGTAAGAAGGAATTTTTATTCTCATGGTATCTCTTTGTTAAATTTCTTAAAAGATCTGTATTTTTATCACTTGACAAAAATAATATCAATCTTTGAACAGTTTTAAATAGGAAAAATAAAACCAAGATAGGCAAGCGTTAATTCTAAACTAAGTGAGTGAGTGTGAAGGTTATTGGCGCAAGAGCCAGATGTGGCTGTGCTGCACCAAACATGATTTAACTGTGGTCTGGACGTAAAAAAAAAAAAGACAAAAATTGGTCGAAAATAGAGAAAGATCGCTAGGGTAACCCGGGGGTGCGTCACCTGTGTTTACTAACGTTACGTTAACGTAACTCTACGTTATAGGGTTTTGACAGTAAACCCTATAGGAAAGAAAAAAATCACAAGGGTGCCTCGGGGTCATGATGCCCGTACTTACTTAACGAAGGCAAGTCCCTGAGGTCCTAATTCTAAATTAAAGAAATTGCTTCTTTCACGGCAATGACGACATTCACCCTCTAAAATTGATTTCTGGGTATGCCTTTGTTTGTATCTACAATACATTTAAGATTAAAAGAGGAAATATTTATTCCTTACTTATTCTTAGATGTATTTAGACTTCATTATAAATCCTTCAATTAAGTGAATGAAATTAATATACGATTTTTCTAAAAATCAAACTTATCTTAAAGTACCTACATATTCAAAACTAAATCTCTCACTTCAAAAAAAAAAATTTAAAATCTTTATCAACAAAAATAACTTCTTTTTTTTTTTTTTTTTTAATCATAGGCACGGACAATTCTCGACGCAAAACTTAATATACGGAAATATCTGATGTTAGAATCGAAAACTGAATAAGCTATAGGAGAGAGATCCTTTATTAATATAAGTCTTTCTCTCACATCCTGAGCAATAAGGAAGTTATCTTTGAAGAATAAAATTGTTATCGAACAAGTAGAAGGAAAAAATTACTATATGAAACCACAAAGGAGACAAATGTTAACAAAATGTGTGGTTTGTAGAATAAATATTTATTTCATCTTTGTGAACAAGCTAAATAATTCTTGCAGTGCAATGTGTAGTACATGTAACTGTATCAACGATTTAAAATATATTCTTTCGAATTGTATTAAATACACGTTTTACTGGCATTATCTTTGGAATAAATTCAAGATTAATCAGCTGTGAGTAGTGTTATATATATAACTTTAGACTGAGCTGTAGCTAGTAAACAAGTGTTCAGAGCATTCCTTCAGAAGATGAATAGTTCAGTTTTTATTAACGTCGCTCTAGAAGCAACACGAGGGCTATTGGCGACAGACCTCGTAATTTTGAACCTCGATCAAGTGACGAGGACGACACCTGAGCTGGCACACCCTCTCCTAACTTCCACACCACGCCAACGGGAGGACTTTGGGTCCCGACAGATTTAACATGCATCAGAAGCGGCTACACGGCGGGTCTTAGGCAGAGAAAGATCGAACCCGCGACAGAACGAAAACAGCCGGTCACGAATCCGAAACCATGACCACGTCAGAAGATGAAATACTCTGATATCTATTAAATTAAAAACATCTTATAAAAGGAATAATGGCCTTTGTCGCTCCATATCCCATAAAAACCTATTTATTCTTACATTAGGAATCTATTTTTGGACATGTCTATCTAGGATAAAATAGATAACCCCATTAGTTTTTTGTGTACTATTCTCTTCATGAATATGCAAAAAAGTGTGATTTTTAATCCCCCCCCCCAAAAAAAAATTAATGTGTTTGGGTTAAGAGGGGTGAAAATTCCTTAGAAAGTAGGTATAAAATGAAACAAACTTATTGGGTAAATGTGAGTTTATGTCACAATAGACAAATCTGGTTATGCTGTGCCCAACAGTTGTTGAAAATCCCACAATTTTTGGGAAAAAATTTAATACATGGAAAATGTGGATTGAACTTTAGAAGTTTGTGAGTTTTAATTGTAACAATAAGGTGATAGATAAAAAGATATAGTAATATTTGTAGAAATAGACATTTTATTTTAGATAATCAATCAAAAACACTTTTTAGGAGGTATGGTATTATCAGATTTATACAGCTTTTTAAAATTACATTTGGTACAGCTATCACACAAGCATATTTAAAATTACATATTTCTAAGACTATCTGAACAATGTCACAATCACAATTTATGAGGCTTTCAAGAGATACGCATTTTAACTGTACCCCAAAATGTTACAATCGCAGTAAAAGGTGGCACTAAATAGATGATTCAGAAAGTATATGCTATATAGCAATACTTCTTAGCCTAATATTAATAGTTGAATACAACCAGCTTGTATAAGTAAGAATTACTAATGTAAACAGTTATCACACAAGCATGCATCAAAGTCTAGAAGTTACAGATAACAAAGGATATATAAATCTTTAATTACTATAATAGATTGAAAAGTAACATTCTCTAAATCTTGTTCCGAAAGTCTCTCAGCAAAATAACTTCTTTCCCTAAAGTGGTTGATAAGTTGCTGTTCCTCTACATCACAAGTCAAAAAAGGGGGGGGGGGGTATAATAAAAGTACCAACCATTTTTTTTTTTTTTTTTTACTTGGTTAGAATGCATGAATATTGACCATTAGTAAGAATTGGAATCACATTTTAAATGCAACATTGTTTACAACTGCCCCTAAGATGTCAACAACCACATTATTTTTAGCCTATCATCACTCAATTAATTATGATTTCATGATGCTCTTGCATATAAATTATGATCTAATAACATCTAGCTGCTCTTTACAAAAGCATTAATGTTATCCTTTCACTGCCTGGTATTGATATATTTCAATAATAATTTCATTTTCTACAAAGGTTATAATTTATTTGATTCTACTTTCGAAGAAATGATGAAATATTTTTTAAATAAGGAGGGAATTGTTAAAGGTAATTAAGGAGGGATTGTTAAATGTTAGAATTTATTTTTAAAACTTGAAATGGTATTGTTTACTTAAACTAAAAAAGAAGTAAATAAAAATTAATCATCAAAACCCTTGAAATTAGTAGTATCCCATTCATTTCGAAATAAAGGTTGGTTTCTTAATTTTGACTCTAATGTCATATTAAGCCAATTAGCACTCAGTAATTTATTTTAAAAATGCATTCAAGATCTGTACTTCAACACTAAATGTAACATGAAATACTAAGAAAAACGATCAAAAACAGAGATTTATCGCAAAGGGATCATAGTAATACGCCACCTTAATTTATGATTAGATAGTAAACAAGACAAGGTATAATAACAATAAGGATCAAAAATATAATGACTGCTAAGTTATCATTAGGGTGGCTCATTATTTTTGCCAAACACTTTTTCCCCCTAAAGAATTGAATCAGATATAATGGTTTCAAAATTTTGAAATGTCTAAAAAAGCTCCAATTTTTAAAAGCTTCTCATCAAATAATTACTTCCAACAAAGACTAACATATTGCTTATAATAAAAGACAATTGCTCATCCTTGTTTTGTACATTCTGGGATATTTTGAGGTAATATTCAAATTGTTACTACTTACAACATTGCATGGAATTTGTTTATATAAAAAAATCATACAAAATAAGTCCAGGTTTATATAATGATCAATAACGGGCATATTTTAATACATTGGGTGTAGACGTTATTTTTTCATTCATTCTACTTTTAATATTATATTAAATTTAAAAATTTCTTAGAAAAACAGAAGTTGTGAATCTCATATCTCTCTAACTGTTGATTATTTCATAGCTTTTACAGCTCTGAAAATTAATATATAGAATCATGATATAATGTGAATAAAAATAATCCCTTAGAATCAACTGGCAAGTCATACCACAAATAAACCTTGAATTAATTTTACTATGCTTACGGATGCCCAAGAACAAATAAACAACTTATAGAAATATATATGCCATAGTATTTGCTACATAAATATTATTTACCAATTACTTTTTACATGCCATATTTCAACATTACATACAACTAACATTTACATAACAACGTTACATACAAACAACATATATTAACGCAACATTTTACTTGTGATTTCTTACATAAATATTATAGTAAATTTTTCTTAATTCATTTCAGCACAGCTATTATTATATAGCATATTTATTAGTATTCTAAAATAAAAAAAAAATTACGTCATATCTTTGTAAAGTAACACTGTTAACCAAAAAAGTAATATCGGACTTAGTCTTTCTATATTAATTAATAATCATTTACTGCATTGATTAGATATTTTAATTGTAGATTTTATATCAAATATCATTTTCAACAAATCTTAAAATATTTTTCATATCAGATAAATTTTCAAAACATTATGAAATCAAAATGTTTTGGCATTAACAAATATCTTTTCTAAATCAATTTTTCTTTGAGGAAAATTATCTACTTGAAAACCAATTTTTCAAACTCATTATTTTGGATTTATGTTCCCAAGAATGTAGTAAACTTAACTCTAAATTAATTATATTTGTGGATCTTGGTAACTTAATTCTAACACATAATACTTTCTAGCAAATTTCATTCCCCCCCCCCATTTCTAAGAATGGTTAAATGATTTTATAAAGTACTACTTTTATAGAAAGCCTTCTGAGAAATTTCACAAATGAGAGGCTCTTCATTGGTATGAATACACACATCTAAAACAACTATCCCTTCAGGGATTTGTGGTGACATCTTATATGTATAAAAAAAATTTTGTGATTGGCAACAACTATTTGTTTACCACTGTGTTGTGTTAGTTAAGTTTTAAAATGTGGTTCTTCTTAAGATATTTAGCTCATTTTATTTAATAAATGTTATATAAGATTTTGCCTCAGATTTTATCATTAATTGAACCCCTGTGGCCACCAAAATTTGTGACCCGACACAACAAATAGGAACTTAGCTTTTTCAAAGCTTACTTATGAAAAAATAAACTAAAACAAATTTCAAATATAACATTTAGGACAGTATGATATAAAAACTTATGGAGTAAAAAGAAGCTTTTTACACAAATAAGATGTCACCACAGATTTACATTACTTATGGAAGTATGGGAATTATGATCTTGAGGCGATGAGTGATCTTTTCCCCCCCCATGGAATTTGCTGCCTTCGGTAAACACGAGATACCTCTACAATCCTTCACTATTTTTTTTTATTTCTTGTCAATTAATTGTTTCCTTTCCTCTTGGTGTTTAAATCACAGATACGCAGTTTGATGCAGAGCTTCCCATACTTACGTAAAGAAGGCAAGTTCCTGAAGAGGTTGTTGTTTTAGAAGACATGTGTAATTATACCAATGAAAAGACAAAACAACTACTTAGTGAGAAAGTCTTACCAAATTCACAAACATAAGGCATTTACTTAATATGATTATCGTTTTAACTGATGATTAGCAGAAAATGTCTACGAACAAATTTCACAAAATCAATGCTTTACATTAGTATGGAAACTCAAATGATATTTAAAGCCTCCAATTTCTGTGAAAACCTTCTGAAAAATATCAGAAACAAAAGGCTATTCATTGGTATGATTAAGCAAATGTCTTTTTAAGTGTGCACTTCGTGTAAAAGATTTCTTACAAACTTCACAAACATGAGGCTTTTCATCAGTATGAACACGCACATGTCTTCTATAAGTACTTCTGTCAGAGTAAGCCTTCTGACAAATTTCACAAAGGTAAGGCTTTACATTGGTATGTACAAGAACATGTCTTTTATAATTACTCCTTTCAGAGAAAGTCTTGCAACAAATTTCACAAGCATAAGGCCTTTCGTTGGTATGAATACGCATATGTTTTCTCAAAGAACTACCTTCAGAGAAGGCTTTTTGGCAAACTTCACAAACATGAGGTCTTTCGTTGGTATGAGTACGGACATGTCTTCTAAAAGTACTTCTATCAGAGAAAGCCTTCTGACAAATGTCACAAACATAAGGTTTTACATTGGTATGTATTCGTTCATGTCTTCTAAAACTACCACTTTCAGAGAAAGTCTTGAAACAAATTTCACAAGCATAAGGCCTTTCATTGGTATGAATACGTATATGTTTTCTTAATGAACTGCTTTCAGCGAAGGCTTTCTGGCAAACTTCACAAATGTGAGGCCTTTCGTTGTCACTCGTATGAATACGGACATGTCTTCTAAAAGTACTTCTGTCAGCGAAAGCCTTTTTACACATTTCACAAACATAAGGCTTAACCTTGGCATGAATTCTCAAATGTAATTTCAAGTTAACTTTAGCAGAAAACGCTTTCTTGCAAATTTCACAAACAAAATTCTTTTCGTTGGTATGAATGCTCATATGACTTTTTAAACTATCATTTTCAGCGAAAGTCTCATGACAAATATCACAAACAAAAGACTTTGGCCCAGACGCAGTATTTAAGTTCAAAAACATATTATCTGTGTTCATCAATACATTACAAAATAATGAAATACCTCCAATTCAGGGTAACAATCACAATCAAACAGTAACTTGATTGATTGATTGAAAGAAGAAGGGATGTAGGGCAACAAGGGCCATTATCCCTATCTGGAAAAAAGTTTCAAATTAATAAATATCAAAAAATTTCATTTTCTGTAAAAAAAACTCTAAAGTTCTTCTTATTTAATGTCGCTTTCTGTAAAAGATCTCTGAAAGTGATAATGCAGCAGGAATCTATTTGAAGAAAGTTCCAGAGTTCGTTTCTATTGGAAGTATAATTTGCGCAATTTAAGAGAATGTGATCCAGATCATTAATCCTACTACAGGTAGAACACAGAGCATTATCCTGCAAATTAAATTTATTTAAAAGACCAGGAGTAATTATCATTTTGCTGAGACATCGGATTCCTAGAATTTCCTCTCTTCTGTTATTTGTCCAATTAGAGATAGTATCAATGGTAGGAATGTTCCCCAAAATTTCAAAGTATTTGCTGCAGTAAAAATTTCCTTTAGTTTTTTCTAGTCTGTTATGGTAATTGTATGCATGGATGTCTTCTGAAGCTATCCAGTCGATATTTACGTCAAATTCCGTTACAGATCTTGCGATTTTGTCAGCTTGTTCATTCCAATAAATATTTGAGTGACCCGGAATCCAAAGAAATACCAACTGCATATTATAATGAGAAAGAATAAGAATCTTATTGACCAATCTATGAATCACCTTAGGGGATTTGATAGAGAAATTTTGTAATGCATATAAAACTGAATAGCTATCGGATAGAATGAGCAATTTATTATGCATTTCTGTAAGTTCATCCAGAGCTTGACAAATCGCTAGCGCTTCAGCCGTGAAGATGGAGTTGATCGGATTAATTTTATAAGAAAAGGAAGTAGTTCGTGTTACACCTGCTATGGAAGTAATGTTTGGGTTTTTAGATGCATCTGTAGCAATTATGAAAAAATCTTGGAATCTGTGTTCTAGTAATTCATTAAAGGAGCTATTAATTATAGGGATAAGCAGATTTTTGTTTTGAAAGCAAAATTCATTCGTATAAATTGAACAAGGGATATCAGTGAAATGGATAAGATTAGGGATTGAGATTATCTTTTCCCTATCGGTATTCAAATTTCTAAGAATATGATCAACACATTTCTTGTCATCTTCCATTATTGTTATATTTATTGAACCCTGGTTATTCAGATGCATAGGGGAATATTTCCCATTAGATATTTGAACAATAAAAAAATTTTGCGCCAGCCGTCTAATTTTTTCACAGAGCAATTCTTGTCCAGCCAATTTCAAAAGAACGATATTGGGGGTCCATTGAGGAAGAGCTAGAGCAATCCTGAGAGCTTTGGTTTGAATAATATTAAAAGGTTTTAGTTGATGATCCGACCATTTATTAATGATGTGGCAAGTGTAGAAAAAGGAACTGCAGATGCTATTGTTGATTAACTGAATAAGATTATTAGCTCGCGGACCATGATGTTTGTAGGCCATACCTTTAAGGGCATTAATCTTTTTTAGAGCTTTATTTTTCATTTGGTTCATGATGGTAGTATTTTGTTTCCATTTGGAGAAATATACTCCTAAATATTTGATAGAGGTTTGCCATGGGAGAGGGTAACCAGCCAATAACACATAAGGAAAAATATGAATTCTTTTGTTAGAAAGCTCTGCAATAATACTTTTTTCATGACTTAAATTTAGTTTCCAATAATTGCACCACTGAGTAATTCTTTCAAGGGTATTTTGTAGTTTGCGACATATGGTATCAAGAGAGTGATGGGAACAATAAATAAAAATATCATCAGCATAAATAGAACATTCCACTCCAGAATCCAAAGTTTCAAAAAAATCATACATGTAGATAGTAAATAAAATTGGGGATAAACACTGCCCTGGGGGAGACCTTTAAAAAGAATTTTTTCTATTGAGAGAACGTTCCTTCATCGAATTTGAAAAGATCTATTCGAGAGAAATTCGTGAATCCAAAGAGCTATTTTTCCCGTTATTCCTATTTGTAGACATTTGTAAAGAAGGCCATTTATATATACAGAATCATAAGCACTTTTTATATCAAGGCTAATTCCCACGAAATAATTTTTTCCTAATTTAGCCTCTACTATTGCCTTATGAATAAGGTAAGTCGCGGTTCTACTGTCCTTAAAAGGAACAAAACCATAATGTTGAGGATTAAGCTTTTGATTAATTGTCAGATAATGAGTAATGCGACCGGATAAAATTCTTTCAAACGTTTTCGAGAGAACCGAAGTTAAAGCAATGGGTCTGTAAGAGGATATTTTAGTTTTATCTTTGTATGGTTTGGGAATAGGAAGGATGATGGCATGTTTCCATGATTGTGGGACTTTTGAGTTATCAAATAATTGTTGAAAATATTTGAGAACAATAGTTTTTCCTCTCTGATTTAATCCTTTAAGTACAGTAGCAGGGATCTGGTCAGCGCCTGGGGTAGTATTTCTGGAAATTTTTATTGCTTTACTTAGTTCAGATATATGAAACGGTTTATTAAGAAGATTATCTTTAGATAGAAAATCTAAAGGAATAGGTTCGTGGAGAACATTGTTGGATTGAAAAAAGTCAGCAAAAAGGTTAGATTGAATTTGCGGGTGAGTGATAAATCTATTGTGAACTTGAAGAATATTTGTAGTTGATTCAGGATTCACTTGAGTAGATAATTTTTTCAATATATTAAAAAAGATTCTTGGATTGCTAGCATTGTTACATATTTTATCCCAACAGTAACTTTTCTGTCAGATTTCACTCATCACTTGTATTGATTGTTTGTTTGATTCGATTTGTAAAGATGTAAAATAGTGACATTTTTTATAAGAATTTTCTGTTTAATATTATTGCTAGATTGGTTTTTGTGGAATATCCAGCAACAAAGACTATTATAACTTTTAAGATATGCTTTTTATTCAGCAAATATCAAAGTATTTCATTTTCTGTAGGAACAGGACTACATGCATGCGTTTGTCACCAGTTGACACGTAAGCAAACATAAATATTTCGTTTGATTAAATAATTTTCCCACTGTTTAAAAAAACAGTTCAATTTTTTGTTCGAGGAAAACAGTGAGCTTTATTTTTCTTCTTTTTAATTGCATTGTTTTAAAAGTTTCCTTTTTTCCAAGAAACAAAATCGTTCTTACATTTGTACTGAAAGTTCTAAGCCCGATTTTTTACATGGACATAATATTTTTTTTGTTAGAATCCGCTTAAATATATTCGTGACCACTACATTTGAATGATACTTGGTCAGTTTGGTAATTTTAGGACATTTCGAAAAATCTTCTCTCCCCCCCCCCTTCAACAGTGGTGTTCTTCAGTGTTAAGAAGAAACCTAATTTTCTCAAAAAAATGTCTTATAGGGTTGAACGAACATAAATGATGAAAATAATAAATAAAAAAAAAGCTACTGACATACTGCCCAAACACAATAACTTTGGAGCCACATTACCAATGTCGAATCTTAATTTTTTAAAAATAATTTTTTAAATTACCGAACAAGCTTATTGCGTTTCTTGGCTATGCATTGCTGCTAAGAGATGTAAGAAATAGGAACTAAGCAGAGCGGACAAGTAATGCTGTTTTAAAATGACAACAGTTATTCCTACAAAGTGTAGAAATATGAGTTTTTTTTTTTTTGAGTTACCACATGTAACTATTTAACCCCAATATGAAAACTAGAGATCACGTACGAATACATCCTCACTGCACGAAATTCACTTAGGAATGTAATTTAGTTTGGCTCAATAATGAGTGATCTACATAGAAATCGCTCATTATTGAGAGGCCAGAAATAGTTAACCGGCAACCATTGTAACGTTGCCACTCAAAAAAGTGAGCATTACACGTCCTGATTCATTCCTAAGACCTCATAGCTGCTATATTGACGAGTTACTATTTTTTATAGCAATGGGATTTGGGGGGAGGGGATATCGCAGAAAACTTCTTGAGTGCAAACTATCTTTTACATGCGCGTTCATTCGATCATCAGTCACATATGAATGCGAGAATTTGTGCCTGCCGCGAATAACGGACATTTCAACTTGTTTACCATAATTAAAGCGTGTTTAAATAATATTTTTCGCCACCTAAGGGGCTATTGTTTTAGGTGGGGCGTTTTGGCGTACCAAATAACTTTCAAATTCTCTTTATCGTGTGCTTCAATTTAATTACATTTAGCTTAAATATATTCAATTTAATAATTTATCATTTCCTTTAATTTTAATATCGGAAAAGTTTACCATTGTCCATTTCTCGATGTTACATCATTTACTTTAATTCTTATATTTAATTGAATAATTTAATAATAATAATGAAAAATAGCGCACCTTAGTGCCTAAATTCGCTCTTTTCAAAACTTTACGTAGAACTTTTTTATTTAGCATTTTTCTTTTGTTGATATATAACATATATAGCATGGTTTTGTTGATATATAACAGTTTTAAAAATAAACTGTTATAATTTGGCTGCTATTTGTTCTGCAAGTCAGTGTTAATTATTTTTTCTTCTTATAAAAGTGTTCGAGGTAAGCCTTTTGTAATTCTTTTTAATTTAAAATTATAAAATTTTTATAATTTTAATTAACCCATTACAGATAGATTTCTGGTTAAAAACTGGATAGTTATAAAGAAATGAGAGCAATACAATACCATATAGCCACAATATTAAATGACAAAGGGGCTTCTCATTTATAGTCTGAAACAGAAGAACATTTACTGATACAAAAAAAAATGTTGCACAGTCTTTGTTTCAGCCATCGTGAAATGATACAAGAATGATAGTGGGCCAACAGATCCATTTGGCTGACATCTCAGATGGCGTTAAACAAAGAAAAAACGTATACAAATTATATAATAAAAAAATATATTTACTAACCTCAAGTACCCAGAAATCTACTCAGCATATGTGTGGGAAGGTAGAATTGCTTATTAAGGTTAAAAAAGGTAAATGCGAAACTAAGGTAAAAAAAAACATATGTATATAAAAAAAACTTTAATCTGTATATATCTCATATATCCTTTCTCTTCACTCATCTTCTTTCTTTTTCCTATTTCGTGTTAAATCATATGTGTTTATTACACACTTTAATATGCTGGGTAAACTTTTTAATAAATTTGATGTATATAAAAATCAGATTGATTAAAGTGTCGTAATGACTGACGCTCACTAACCATTTTATTGTTCATGTCACAAATGGAGGAAGTCCTAGTCACAGGACAAGAAAATTTTACAAAATGCTCCAGCAAATAAGGAACCACAACTCGATACGGCCAACTTCAAATATAGCTAAGTATCTCGCTTTCGCTGGTAGGGATGAGGGGCATGATTTGCTGCCATCACGGCAGAATACAAGAATGGTAGAGGGCGAACAGAGTGATGGACTAATGAGCAAAGAGGACAGGAAAAATGATTTCACGAAGGAGAAAAAAGTCATTGATACTTACCCCAGCCTGCGAGAGAGACTATAGTGCAAACAGCTCGAATATTCTGACGGTTTCCCAGATCATGTAGACATTAAGTTCTTTTGGCATTTGAATGTAAATATTGTAAATAATTTAGTATGGGGATTGTATGTGTCTTAAGTAGCAAATGAATTAGTGTTGCTCATGGAATCAGAGACATTTATACGTGGCATGTTAAAAATGTAAATTAACATGCCACGTATAAATGTCTTCGTATAAATATCTCTGACGAAATGTCTTCGTATAAATATCTCTGATAAATGTCTTCGTATAAATATCTCTGACGAAAAAGCCTAAATGTGATGGAATACTTAGCACTTAAATTTATTTGAAAGGGAAATAAAGATGAACCGAATGGATTATGCGTTGAATGCGAAAAAAGTTATTAATAATAATAGTTTGATTCTAACCAAACTAAAAAAACATTTCGAATTGAATCATCCATATCTATGTAACAAAATTATTCAATACTTTCAATGTAACTATGAAGATCTGATGAGCAAAAAAGAACACATTTTCTAAATACATGTTTTCCTACAACAAAGCATATCTTAACGCTTCTTTTCGAATTAGTGAATGATACGCTTGTGAGGGTGAAGCATATACTATTGCTGCAAAATTAATGAAACCTTGTCTTATTCATGCAATTTCTTGCAAATGTGGAGACAATTTCATTAAATGTATTAATAGCTTAACGCATAACAACGCATTTGGGCATAACGCCAATAGTAATAGTATAATAATGACTACCTAAAAGTCCGCTTCCCCCTTATCAGTGTGACTCCTGATGAGATCTGTCCGTTACGAAGCACTCCAAATATGGACGTCGATCTTCTGCAGTTTAAGCGGCGATCATCTGTAGAACGGACTCCCATTCTGGACCCGAACTTGACTATCTACCTGAGGACATTTTCTATCCGCCATTCGGAGGCTCAGCATCGAATGACTGAATAGCCATGGATGGGCTTAAGCTGAAAGAAATCAAACGAAATCCTCTAAGCATTTGCATACCATATAAAAAAATAGCATTATTCTTAAATGAAAAAAAAAAGAGCTAAGTATAACGATCTGTTATATAATGAAAGGAAATATGAAGCAATTGTGAATGTAACGCCTGTTATACTTTTATTTATGACGCTTAAAATAATTACTGGGTATCATTTATTAAACTCATTAATCCGTTCACTCCCAGGTAAAATATTTGATACGTTTGCGTTTCTCTTCCTGTGCCCAGCGTATCACATTAGATACGCTCCGAGAATGCCTACTGCAGACCAACGTATCAATAGAAATACGCTAGATGAGAACGTTTTATTTGATTTTTCTTAATGTTACTATATGGCGTTACGATACCACGAAATCTATATAGATAGATTATTTAGAGTGTTGATCTTGGTGATATGGGGTTAGATTTCCCTTCTGGCTATCAGGAGGGGGGAGGGGTAAATGTTAAAAGCAATTGCTGCGGCGTGGCTCTTTAAATTTAATGACATGATTTAAAGGGTTCACTTGCTTTCGGTTTGCTTTTTTCTTTCTTGCTTTCTTCTTAGAAGTTTGAATGAGAATTTATGGATGTTTACGGGGGTTAGGGCTTTTATTAGCAGATGCTCCGAGCTGTTCGTTTCATTCAGCCGGTTTATATTTGTAGTGACAGTCATGATGAAAAGAAAGTATACATCTGATACTGAGATTTGCGAATTAATGAATAAATCTGACAGTAATGTTAGCGAAAATAGTCCAAATCTGTACATAGCCATTAAATAAAAAAATGGATGAAGAAGATGTGCTCTTTGTTCAAAATCTTGCATGAAGCGTCAAAATTTGACAAAATATGTGTACAAGACATATGGCGTTGGACTATGCGTTGAAGAATTTTTTCTTATAAAAATACCATATAGCAAAATAAGATTCATCTTTTATATCTTAATATTCCATGTAATGGTTCATCATTACACCATGAAATTTATGTAACAAATGTAAGAATATTTTGTATTTTCTTAAATGATATGTTTTTTTATGTAATTTTATGTATAAAACAAACAATTTTCGATTAAATCTTTTTTCCCCCCCCCGTATATATTAAGTTTAATGCATTTTAAATAATATATGTAAATGCCAAAATATTTCAATAAATAGCCAATTTTAGAGGAATTTTTTTCGCGAATTAGGCTTAATATCTAAAATTGTCTGGGCACAGCGTTACATTCCGTGGTAAAAAGCCGCGGGCCCAGGGAAGCACTTCTTTCTCCCTCCGGTAGCGAAAGGGTTAAGTATTCATTGAATACCTTGCCAATCTTTTACTGTGTTAGTTATATGTATATAAATTATATTGAAAAGATTTAAATGGAATTAAATAATATTTTTACAAATTTATTTTTTCACAGCAATTAATTATTTCTTATTTGAACCTGAATAGTTATAATCAATTAAATTTAGATATCAAAGCATTTTTAAAAAATTAAGCGGAGATTTGAAGCAGAAAGCTAGAAAAACATACTTTTCCATCTTTAGGAAATTCTGGATGAACTTTCTTTAATATGCATTTACAACACATTAAATTCATAAAGTTTTGATTAATTAAAAAAAATGATATTGAATTTTATATTAATTTTTCACATAAATTTAAATTTCTTTTGTGATTTAAAACGTAAAATAATGTATTCAAAAACTAAATAAATGTATAAATTTAAATTTCTTTTTGTGATTTAAAACGTAAAATAATGTATTCAAAAACTTTTGCTTATTTTGAAATACGAAATAAAAGAATATCCATTTGAATATAAGAATGAATAACTAACAGAGAGAAGGAAAAGTAAATAAAACTTTAATGTGTAATTTTCTCAAAAAATAGTACAAAAAACATTTTATTTTAAATTTTTTAAGAAAACTAATAAAATAATTTCACGAAAACCAATATATGAATCTCCATTTAAAATATTAAAAATATAATTTCAATTTATTGTGTCTTTCATGCAAAATTTTATTCCTATGGAGTATTGAAAGTTGCAAAAAAATAAATTTTTAATAAAAATTGCATTAATCATATGGCGAAGAACTTCTTTAAAAACACTTATGACAGAAAAATATTTCGATTTGGATAAAATTTGCATCTAAGATAAATAACTGCTTATAGAATTTTTTTAAAAAAAATCAAATAAGTAATTTTTTCCCCATATTTCGGTTATTCTTCCCATAATTTGTTTTTGGTCTACTATGTACCGTGTTCTTTTCATCTTGAATGTCTGCAGGAATATTATTGAATACTAGAGAGAACAATTTTATTATGGCGTTCTGTTCAAATGAATGGTCAAAAAAATATTTTTTGCGTAAAAGCTTTCTATCAAATATAATTATTAGCTTAGTGAAATATAACAAATTTTTTTATATACTTACTATTATTTGAAACATTTTTCATGATTATTCTTAAATAAAAACCATTTTAAACATGTTCCAAAATGTCAAATAATAATATTTTCAGTATCTTTAAGGTTAATACCAGATTACCGATTCTCCAGTACTTGGATTGGTAAACTCACTAAGAATTGCCTCATGAAAAGAACAATGACTAAATACAGTAAAAATAAAGAAAACGAGAAACATTTTACGACTGGATATGGCTTGAATATTTAGTGAATGTCTGACTATTTAATGTTTATCTAAAGTCCATTTTGTTGATGAGTTGCAGGAAATTGTATAAAGACAAAAGGTCATTAAAATTTTAAGGAAACATTTTTCAATTGGATTCTCTTATCGTGTCTATAAGTCATTGCACCTTTATCCTTGAAAACGTCCATTTGAAGAAAAGAGCTTTTGTTCTGTGATTTTAAAGTGCTTCCGAAGTAAGTATATTTCATTATACTGATATTGATCTTTTTTTTTTCTTCTTCTTCTTAATAGTGATACTCAAAGAATGTAGCAACAAAATGCAGATAAGATAATATTAAAATGATACAGAAATATCCAACTAAAATAACAAAAATAATTTATTTTAATAAAGAGACATAGAAGGATGAAATAATCAGAATGAGACAAAAATTAGCAATTGCGATGTAACGTGGAGAAAAAAGAGACAATTATATGATTGTTGTGTTTTAAGGATTAGAGGAACAAAGGTAAATTATAGTTTATTATTCAATACATTTAATTTTTAATTAAATATATATTTTTATAACGATAAAATTTGCTGTGATATTAAAATTGTAAAAAAAAAAAAAAAAAAAAAAAAAAAAAAATCACACATGTGTGTGAAATAAAAAAACACAAAAAATTCTTAAATGACTTAAAAAATTGCGGAATTTAACCCTTTCCCGACGGCAGGCGTAACCTGCCCAGCTGTCTCCAGTGCCGCGGTCAGTTTTTTTACTACTAAACCTAAATCAACGAATTTATGGAAAAATTAAAGAGTTATTCCATAACATTCAGTAGAACATATATGCCATATTAGCTTTATATATTTTTATTTGCATAATTTAAATGCTTTTGCATTTTATATTAATACTATATTTATTGCAATACTCCCACTATAATCCAACATTTCGACTTTCCCGTCTTGCCAGTAATCCGACATGTTTGCTCCGGGTGACAAGTTATTGAAATTTATTTTATGTAATCGATTTTAATAGACTAATGTAGGTTATCCATATAATACAATACATTTTTTTTATAGTTTGAGTTATTTCGTGTGTTTGACATTTTATTTACAAATACTGAATCAAGTTATAACTTTCGCTGTTTATCTGCGTTTTTTTTTTTAATTTTTAGTGTTTTAAAGACATCCCACTTACTTGACGTTTTGAATCATCCGTGCGATCCAATACTTGTCGGTTTATACAGTATATATATATATATATATATATATATATATATATATATATATATATACATATATACATACATACATACATACATACATACATACATACAAAATATTTAAAATTTAAAACCCAGAATGATCATAACAAACTATTAGAGAATCAAAAATTTAAAACAAAGCAAAGCAAAAGAAGATTGACTGTGATTATGATTGTTTATTTACGTCACACTTAGAAGCAACAGGAGGACTGTTATGAACGAACCTCGATCAAGAAACGAGGACGGCATCTGAGCATCAGCCCGCTACTCTACTGGTCTTTAGTGGTATCAGGATTCAATTCCTTGATTCGTCGATAACGCCGCCCATGAGTACGCGACCATGACCACTAGGCTACCTTGGCCAAAAGTAATAGAAAATCCAAATTTAGAAAAATAGAGATAATGTTATAAATCTTGTTTCATTCTTTGGAATAATACAAGTTTTTACCAGAAATTGAAGATCAAACCACTAACTTCTGTGAATTAAATTAAAAAAAAAGATTGTTATGAACCTTAAATTAGAAATTTAAGCAAATGAAAGCAGAAAGTATATATATTTATGAAATGCTTTTCTTTTAAATAGTACTATCTGCTTGAGTTTCAAAACAGCCAAAGCCAATTTCATATTTAATTATTTATTTTATTATAGCGGAGAGAGAAAGAGAGAGCATTTCCACACGGCGGGAGATACAACTTCGTCGTTGGATAAACACACAACATTTACAAGACGGCAGAAGAGCGTAAGATTAAGAGAGAGCGCTTTTTTGCAGCGCAACAAGTTATATAGCAGGGAGTTTTCACTATAGACGTCATAGAACACGAGTGATGAATGGAGAGATTTCGCGGGATTTTAGGTGCAGGCATAAAATCTAGTACGGAATCCCTCCAGATCTGAAGCCGTGGGAACAACTGACATTGCAGATTTTAAGAGCGCGAGATTTCGTAAATTGAGTTAAAAAGGAATGATATCAGGAAATAAAAATGAACGTTTTACTTTTAAATGAGAGAATAGGAAAAATTAGGAAATTAAATTATTATTATGAGAAACTAATATAAATTAAAGTTAAATCATTCCA
>BMAW01025384.1:48363-71034 GCA_019974015.1 Nephila pilipes
TTGTTGTACTTCGTTCAGTTACGTATTACTCTTCACTATGTTTATATACAATCAAAATCTCATCATATGTTGAATCTTTGCCTAGATTTGGATAGAGGAAATCTCAGAGTATCTGGAAGTCCTATGGACACTTACTGAAAGTTACATATACATTCCTCGTATGCTAGACCGAAACACAGCATTAAATCTGTATAGAAACTTGTCATTCCTTTGGTGGTGTGAAAATTTCTAGAGAGAGGTTTCTGAAATAACCTAAATCGTTGACAAAATTCAAGAGAGCAAGACATATAGAATTTTTTAAATTGCAATTTAGTCGTCAATAGAATTATCTTCTGTATTTTTCCATATTTCTAAAAAGTAAATCCTATAATTTGAGAAAGAGTAATTTTTTCTTTTATATTAATTTGCGATAGTAAGAAAACAAATTGTAACTCTTATTTGTTGGTACATAATTTTTACATTTACAACGATTTTTTTTAATTACTAAGAACAAGTTATGAATATGTTACACTAATACACTGCAATATTTTTTTTAGAAAAAGGCTCTTGGTACAACTTGAGCCATTAATAAACTTCAAGTTAAGTGACGAGAAATAAAACCATTTCTTTAATAACAAAGAAAATAAAATGAATACAAAACTTTTCTTTCCGTATCCAAAACAAGAATCATTAGGACTTATAAATATTCAAATTATAAATCATTCTAAGGTATTGAAAATTAAGATGAGTGAGCCTCACTTTTGAGGTTGAAAAAATAAGAAAACTATTGTCAACAGATTTCATTTTGTAATATCGAATTTTAACACTCCGTGCAGCAGGAAGTGGATCATAAATCTGCTGCTAAGATGTCAAAATATGAATGAACTGATTTTTGAAACATGTTAAAACTCAAAAGGTACATAAGAATAAAAAAATGAAAAAAATTCCATTACACATGTTTTGTTATTATAAATAAATATCGCGCATAGCTTCAAAAGGAGTTAAGATGTAATATTATCATAAACAATAATAAATTTTTCTAATGTCACGCAGTCTGGTGAGGCGGATATCTTTCTTCAACTCAAATTTCCGAGATCCACACATGTTCACATTCCTGAAATCCGTCAGGCAATTTTTATTGTAAAGTCAAATTGTTAATCTTGAGACTTGATGGCGTCACGTGTTCTCGACTAAAGACGATGTAATAACTTTACTTGAAAGAAAACACGGCTGCATTTACCCCTGGTGGTATTAAAATGAAAAGTACAGGATGTAGCAGCCCGTATTGGTCAACAAAACTTTTAAAAATAATTATCACAGCAATTACAACAGATAATTTTCACACACACGCGGCATGTATATATATATAGTTAGCAACATATATATATATATTTCCGACATTATATATATATATATGTATATGCATTGATGAAAAGATTATATATATATATAACCTTATATATATATATATATATATATAGTATAATTGAAAGTATATACTATATATACTTAACCTGTTATCCATTCAATAAAAAAATTATTAAAAATATCAAAATACAAATGTAACGATTAGGATTATATGATAATGAAATGGTAAATGAAAATAACAAATGATAAACCAAATGATTAGTTTTCTAAAATAAAAATAAAAACACTGCAAAAGTATTATCTTTTAAAAAATTAAAATTACCAGAAAAGACAAGCAATCATGCGAATTCTAATTTTTTTGTCCACAGTGCATGTAACATATATATATACTATATATATTATATCTATATAACTATATAATGGAAAGCAAGGTAAACAATTAAATTATTAACCAATTACAAAATATACTTTAAAAATAAAATAAAATATACCAAGAAGAAACAAAGATTTTAATAGAAGATGAAGATAAATAATTGAATATAAGATGTGAATGACCAATAAAGACAGCCATTGCAAGATGGAACTTTCTGAATATATATATATATAATAATATAGCTATGATTTATTAAAATGTCTTCATATGAATATTGGTATATTCTCCCACTTTCATATATGGACACCAAAAGTGGTAAAATATTTTTTATCCCCTGGGCTTCATCAGATGGATTCACTACAACATAAAATGACTTCTTAGAATGAGATGGAATTGTTACCCACCAATTCAAACCATGTTGTTTGTTTGTTCCCTTTCTACTCTTTATGTTTTGGAGCGTAAGGGGTTGACGGGTTGGTTTTGATAAATTCTGGGACTGAGTTCTCTGGATTACTAGACTAATGCTGATGATCAACGACGTAATGTAGACTAGGGCTGTATTGCAGGTCTGAAGTATGAACGCCACTGATCGACTTGTTTAGTGTAAATCTTTTCTTTCCCAGATACACGCGTGCCTCTCTTTGTGGAAGAAAATCGTAGAGCCCCTAGATACTGGTTTGCCTAGGACTGGGCAGCTATTGACACCAACACCCTCACCATCGCGGCATTCAACTTAGCAACTGCACATGGCAGGCAAAATAATCAAGTCTTGAACAAGCAACAAACCAATTAAGAACTCTCACCACTGAGAAATGTATATCATCTCATTGACGTGAAACAGAAGTAAGAAAACTAAGCTACGAATGTTTGTAATAAGTGGTGATCGGTTGGAAAACGACATACACTACTGCTCCTCAGTATAATGATGATGGTAACGTCCACTATAGCGGAGACTTGATGGCTTGGTAGGATACACTGTAAAGTTCGAGTAATTTTTTTCCGTTGATAAAAAGTCTCTCTAGTGGCATACGAAACTCCTGGATTGAATTAATGACTTTTGACCAGGATTCAAGTACCTATGTTTTTCTGCGTAGGGTATCCCAATAAATGATGGATCTTCGGCAATAGTCTCCTATTGTCGGAAGTTACTTTTAACTGCAGCTAACCATCATTGTTTCCCAGGCGTCTAGTTCACCACATCATAATCCAATATAGCACTTGGGAGGCTGCGAGGGAAAATGGTCATAGTTCATGATCCCCATCCAAGTAATTTGATCGGCTTGATGGACCAGTGCTTAGACATGCGGTTCAAATTTTCTGTGCACACTTAACAAGCGTCTCTGCGCCCGACGTATTGAAGTGGTTGTGAGAGCTAAAGGGGTATTTTTTAATTAATGTGATTTTTAATTAGTAAATGTAATTTTTAATTAATGGCATATATAAGTTTTTAATTGAATTTTTAAAAATAATTTGCATTTCAGTAAAGGTTAGTTTTTTTCATTGTATATTGTGTATACAGCGGTTTTCGTAGAGTCGTAGGTTCGAGTCTTGAAGTCACTAAAAACCCACCGTGTTGACGGGGCTGATGCGGGTTAAATCTGTCAAGCCCCAATTTTCTCTCGTTGGCGTGGTGTGAAGTTCGGAGATGTTGGAGCCAGCTCAAGTTTCATCCTCGTCATTTGAGAGAGGCTCAAAATTACGAGGTTCTTGTTGTTTCTATTGCGATGTTAATTATACCAACGAATCAATCTGAGCGACAGGTTATTCAAACCCTTCATCTCTAAAATAAATGCTAAAAGAATCTTGTTATAAGCTACCATAAGGATCTTTGTCATAGGTTTTTTGATTCTTTAACTCTGTTTTATATCAGTGAGTTCACTTAAAAAACACGTCAGCACAAATCGCAACTGTATCAATGGCACAGAAAAAATTACATTAAGGAATATGCATTTCTTAATCATCCGGGAACGATCTTTAGTGTTCTAGACACTTCTGCTGCATTTTACAAAGAGAAAAAATTAATAATTTTCATACATACTATAAGAAATCATGAATATGGCATTTATCTTCCAGGCAAGTATATTCCAATACTGGAACAAGATGAATGACAGAAAATAGTATCATTTTTAAAGTGAAAATTATCCTCAATTTAAAGATGGAATCTCTGCATTAAGCGATGAATAGTATTTGTGTACCAAAATACCTTTATAAAAACTAACATAATTTGCAGTGTCTAGGAGGAAAATAAACTTAACTACTTCAGGAAAATATTGCATTTCTCTGTTAGTTGATAATCTTTAAGATATTGTGAAACGTAAACATTACTAATATATAAACAATGGAAATCATTGAATATTTGTTAGATAAACATAAAAAAAACTACAAAAACTTCTTAAGATTATTCTTTTTTAAATAAAAATTCATTCTATTTTGGGCATTTATATTATTTAACTGATTATCAGTAAACATTTTTTGATTTTTCAGAATAAATTTGCTCGACGAAAAATAAAATGAAATAGTGTGTTTCCTTATACATAAGCACTTCGTCGTTCACCCTTCCATTCCGCTTGTGTTCAGAGAATGGTGCTGTTCTTCGTTATTGTTGTTCTTTCAGGAGTCATTCTTATTCTAATCGTACATTCCCAAAGGAGAGAAAAATGTAGTCAAAACTTGTCTACAATTAAACCGGGTTTCTTCAAAAATTTAGGAGATTTGATAAACGTCTTATTGCATGCAGCATCAAATGATGGTCATTCTATTTCTTACCGTAAGTATTCAAATTCATAAAATGATAAAAAAAATTATCCTTACATTTTAAACCAATTTAAACGATTGTTTTTATTCGTATGTCTCTTAGAAAATTTATGAATGAGTGTACTAATGAAAAAAATAGCTATTTTTCAATAATTATGTATCAATAAAATACATGATGAGTTTCTGTGTGATGATGTTTATAGTATTCCTACATTGATTTCGTTTTCAAAAGATTAAAATGATAGGTGGTTGTTTTGACATACACTTTTTACTTAGTTTGATTAACAAAGCAAAATATTACACACATGCTTCTTTCTTTTCATAGTGTTGTATGTAATGAGTTATGCTGAATTACAATACGTCAAAATCAGATATTGCTAAAATCCTATCATTGAAATTCCTGTCATTTTTACATATTGTTCAAAAAAGAGTTTTACATGAAAGAGTTTGTTGAGCATCATTTAAATTCAAGCAAACAAAATATTTATTGAAACTTTTAAAAGTGTTTATAATACTTTTCGGGTTTGAAACAGAGACGGAACATTCAAAAGATTTTCTATGAAGTGAAGCCTTTCACATTCTGTCTCAAAGTTTCCATTGACTATTCTTGAATTTATCGAGACTTTGCTAATCATATAGAATTTCATGAAACCTAATTGCATTCTAATTAGTTATTGTGAAACACACATGCTAATTTTTAACACGTTGTTTATTTTACTCTTTTAGAAAAAATAATCTAATGACATAAAATGTTCCTAAATTTTGATGTTTTTTTTAATTTATGTTTATTACTTTCTCTTTCTTATGTCCGCCTAGTCTTAGAATTTGTTTCATGTTAATATACTTAAAACCCTGTAAGGTATATCACTGATTATTATAGTATCAAATTTATATTATTAAATTGAAAGATATAGAATGTTTGTTTTATTCCTTTTTGTAGAAACAATTGCTCTCTTTAGGATCTTTTATTTTATACACAATTATGTTTTAATCAATTCAAGCTATATTTCAGACCAGTTTCAAGTTTTTATTTAAAATTACTTTAATTAATGTTGAAAATTATGTATGTTTTGTTTTTATAAAATGTACTTCTTATGATCTTGTTGTTATATTGTTGTATGTATACACATATATATATATATATATATATGTGTGTGTGTGATATATATGTGTGATATGTGTGTGTGTATGTGTGTGTGTATGTGTGTGTGTGATATGTGTGTGTGTATGTGTGTGTGTGGAACAGTAATATTTACATTATTCGACATTTTTGCTTCCTTTCTCTTAAAACTTGTTGGCTTCTTTAATAAATTGTTTTGATTTCTTTGGTTCCAATTTTTGTACTTTTATTTATAATATAAGGTTGTTTTTTTTTCATCTGATTCGCACAAATATTACTTGGTTCTTAATGACTTCTTAAAACATTTTTTTTATCTATTAGTAGTATTAATTTAAGGTTCAATATTCTTAGATTATTAAATATTATGATTTCTGTGTACTATTTATGTTTGTAAAAATATATATATAATTGTGTGTGCTTAAGATAAAACAAATAATTTATTACGAAACAACATAGTTAATTGAATGAACAGTTAAAAACCAAAGACAAAACAAAATAAAGAAACAATTATTTGTAGAAAAATGAGTAAATAACTGAACACCCAGTTGAAAGAAAGAGAGAGAGAGAGAGAGAGAGAATCATTGACACATTACATTACTATAACTTTGACACGCTGCATTCCATTACTAACATACACACACACTTTATTTATTACATTTATCTGTTTATATGTATGAACATTATGCATATTATTTTTACTATACGTTCTTTTTTACTGTTATTATTTAGTTATATTTTTGCTTCATTTATTTATACTTTCTTATTTTTGCTTATGATATGAATTTTTATTATTAAAGTTTAAACTGGATTACTCTAACCTCTTAACTCATAATCCTCAGTAAGACGAAGAGAGGATCCTTTCTTTGAACCCATGAACCCATAAATTATGCCTTTGTTAAATCGAAAATTTAGCCATTACATTATTTATATCTCGAAATACTTGCTACGCTGACAACATGTACACTAGAAATTTTCAGCATTTCCCTTGAAATTCATGCGATCAAATTTTTACAGTAGCTCGTTATTTACACAGAAACTTTAAATCAAATACGACGCGGTGTAAAGTAGAAAATTATTACACGAGCAAAAATATACATAGATTAGGAGGAACATTGATATGAGGTCCTCAAACTCTTAGGTGCACGTAACAAGAGTTGATGCTAAGCTCTGCAAGAAATAGCATGTAAATATTCAGCACAAAAATCTATATTTTCCAAGTTATACATAGAAATTTACAATATCTTGCAATTTTTTTATGTGGTAGATACATTAAAAAAATATGTGCTAACCACAGATGGCTAGCAGACATTATACATTTTAAAATTGTATATTTGGCTTAAAAAAGTTGTAAACTGTTTTTCTAAAATAACTTATACTGCATTTTAACCTTTAATTCTAAATATCTTTCAGAAGATTGAAAAAAGAGAATTTTGATATTGCAATTAATTAGATTTAATGCAAAATTGATAAAATTTAAAATTCATTGAAAGTGTTCTAACGTTCAGATACTTACTAATTTCGCTGAAAGAGTTACTTGATGTTTTGTGGTCTTATAAATGTTTGATTCATATTAATGTGTTTAGTGTTAAATCTTTCCTACCAGAATTCAGCACTATTTTATTTACTAACTATCTAGTAGTCTTAAGTCATTCAAATTTAATTTAATATTTATTTTACTTCAATATTATCTATTTAGAAAACAAACGTTACAATGTGAAATATGTTTGATGATATTTCACTTTCCCGTCTTGTTTAATCAAATTAATGCATTAAGATACTAATCAATATAGTTCCATTTTTTTTCTAGATTACAATCTGTTTCTGAAAGAACGATATGAACAATTTCAGCAACAACAAATGTTTGACATTTGGGGATTTTTCAATCCTTGCATATGTTTCGTCAAAGCAGAAGCTGTAAAGGTTTGTAATTAATTCATTGTAGGATATATGAGAAACTGTAGATAATAAATAACCAGTAAGTCATATTTTTTGCATTATTATAATATTTTAAAAGCATTTTAATGTTTAAATGTTACACATATTTAGTTGTTTTATACAGTCTTCCAAAATGAAATAAAAAAATTAATAAAAATTAAAAGGAACACACTTAAAACTCTTAGAGATATCAGCATAAGTGGATAAAATTAATATCATCAATAATGTTTGTGGTGCAAAGAGAACTAAATTTTGATGTTAACTTACCAACTTAATTAACATGGTTGATTCCTAAAACGTTTTCCTATTATTGAATAAATATTTTTGCAGAATTTAATATGGGGAATTATCTAAATAGACAATATTCTGAACTTCATTCGAATATTATAAATTTTACCAGAAATGTTAATAAAAAATATAAAAGAGCTATTTACTATGTCACTTAAAGAAAACGACTGTAATTTACAAAAATTTAAATCCTTTTTTCAGCTAAGTTTTCAAACCTTTGGCATTTAAAATGAATTTTAATAATATTACGTTTATTATTGTGTTAATATAACATAAAATATGCTTTGAAATACTTTTTGGTAGTTTAAAAATTAAAATAAAATTTCTATACTTTTCTGTTTTCAAATATTGTTGATAAGTGGATAGATAGTTAAAAATTGTTAACTAGAAAAAGGTTACTTATGTCCATTTGATTGGAATTGTAATTTAATTTTTGAATATTTCTCGAACAATGTAAGATAATTACATGAAAATTCAGTTTTATAATTTCATAACATGTGAACTCCACGTACTTAAAAATTTTTAATGTTGCAATTTCTTTCCGTACGTGATTTTAATATTTATTACTTTTATAAATATTAATTTTTATATATACATAATTGTAAAATAATTATACATCTTATTGGAAAGTTGCCCTATAATAATTATCTATATTTTTTTTTATCTATTTAAATAATTATATATCATTTTGAAAAGACTTGTGCCAAAAGATGCTAATTTTAAGAATCTTGATTTAATAATTTTTTCGACAAACCCTTAAAACTTTCAATTATCGTCATTAGATCCATTTTGAAGGTATACCCCCCCCCCCCTTACCCGTGCTCAGAAAACTATTCGAAAATTTTTACAAAATTTGAGCCATAGATTGATTTTTTGAATAAAAATTAGTTACGTAATAAAACAACATTCACAATGAAATATTTTTTTTTATCGAAGTAAATAACTTATTTCAAATTAATTAATTTATTCATCCATCAGTAATTGAGCTCGTTTTAGCAACTCTTAACCTGATATTAACGTTGTTCTTCTGTTGTGATGATTGATAACTATTTAATTCTACAACTTTTATTTTGAAGACTGTATATTCCGCTTTCAGGAGAGTATTTGTTTTCAAAGAACTCAGTAAAACTAAGGGTAACTAAGATGGCTTCGGAAAGAAAAAGAAAGATTATTTTTTGTGAAGTTCACTATTCACTTTATTTAAAAATTGAAAGAAAAGAAAATCATGTCTATAAACATAAGTAATTATGTCCTTGCAATTAATAATCAGTAACTATATTTACATTTGTGAGTCATGTACTCTCACATTCAAGTTCGTCTTGCATAAAATCTACTGCAATTATATCTTTAAGAATTAGTAGAGTACTTAATTTACTTATACTGAACATATTTTAGTTTTACTTATACTGAACATATTTTAGTTTTACTTATAATGAACATAATTATAATTTTTAAAAATTGAATTTTAGTTTAAAAAATTTTTAGATATTCCGATTCAAACTTCTTATAAAGTGCTTATACAAATATTGCGTTAGGCCTAAAACTTGCGATTGTTTATTTTAAAACAATTATATCTGTGTGTTAAATATATAGGAATAAAATTCATTTCATAATGCTCTATACATCAGCCGGATGAATAAAACGTGTTTTGAGGATAGTGTAACAAAATCCTAAGAAGCGCTCATTGAGAAAAAAGCACATATAGATGTTTTTTTTTAATCTGAGGTGGGGAACGTCTGCTTATAATGTTATAATTTTGTTTTCTAATGTGCTATTTATAACATTTTAATAGATATTACAACTACTGAATCAACGAGGTATCCTCTATTTTTAAAAGAAATGTTTTTAAAGAATACAAAATTTGTATTGATTTAAAGTTTCAGTTACCTTAATTCGGCTTTACACGTTGCAAAACTCTATAAAAAACATTTCATGAATATTTACACGTATGCAAAAAGATTTCACGTTTGAGAAAATTCTTGTATGATATTTTACTTCAGTAAATTTTACTTTTATACATTCCACGATAATAAAGTTTTAATGCTTCTGCTAGTCTTTAAGTTAAAATGGTCCTTTTTCTTAGCGAATTTGGAATAAGAGAAAATTTAGCGAAAATATCAAGTTAAGATGTTTAAAAAAGGGAAATTAAAATTTTTTTTATTACTGATTAGAAATAAGAATCCCATGGTAATTTGGAGTCCTGGTTCTTTTTGCTTTTCGATTTTTCGAATTCAATTCCGAGGTTCGTCGTTCGTTCTGGGTTTTTCGAGGGAGACGATCCAAAAGGATCATATGGAAGGTGGTTTCTGAGTAGTGCATTAGGATTTTGAGGGAGTTTACAAATGAAATTGACTGATTATCTTTTAATATGAGACAGAATAAGTTCTATTTTTAGATCTTGGTAAATCACTTTACCTTTTACAAAAACCAGGAATATGTACTGATTTTCTCAGACTGGAATTACTTGCAACAAGTAATTTTCTCTATTGATCATGGTTGTTAACCTTTAATTTTGAGAAGCATACAAATTGATAATTGTAAGGATAATTCATAGAGAACAGCTTTTTGCCAGATTGCAAGTTTGCTTTTTCGAACAATATTCATATAAAACTGATAGGGAGTAGCTTGATTTTTTCTACATGCACACTTGATATGATTGGAGAAGGTTAATTTTGCGTCCAAAATTATGCCTAAGTAGTTTGATAAATTTTGCATTGGTGTGCCCAGGGGTCAGTGTTCTCGAGAGATGTGTAAGAAAAATATCTGATTTTTTTTTCGCCTTGTTCCTACAACGTTATACGAACATGAAGCTATCTGATATACTCTAGTGTATGGTGTAGCTCATGACAATGCACAAATAGAATACTGATAGTATCGGAAGCGGTTAACACTGAGATATATACTAGGCAAATGATTGTTTTCTTTTTTGCTTTACAATTTGTGCGAAGTTGGGTCTTTAACAGGTGATAGGCATAGTGAGGGTAGTCTACAAGTGACTCCTGCTCATGCCATGGAAACATGTCACTCGGTCAACTTGAATTGTTCAGGCTGAACAGGTTACCAAGTCTCCAAGTTCTCCAGATTTAAGCAGCCTGAATTTCTTTCTTTGGGATGGTGCTACAAGAATCTACAATACAAGAATTACAATGCTAAAAGATATGTTATTGTGTATGATACACCTGCCGAGTATGAAATGCCTTTTGTTGCATGAATCCCTGGTGCTGATGTGGATATTCAAGAAAAACTAAGTGGTTTTCGCCTGTATCTGCTAATTCATGGGCCTGAAATGTAACGCATGCATCGCTTGTAAGGGTGGAAATTTAGAACATATCTTGTAACATTTTAAAATCGAATACTTTACTATATTATTTTTAATAATGGTTCTAGTAATCTTTGTCTTCCGTCCTCCTATTTCTTATATCTTCCTTTGACTTTTCCGGTTATGGGTTGTTAAGCAATCCTCAATCCTTTTGAATAGCTCTACCTCCTCTTAAAGCTTTTATTCTTGGGACACCCTGTGAAATAAAAGTACATATATAAGAAAATTAGGCCCCTCTTTTATGTACTGTCAACGATGTTCTATTTGCTGCTCCAAATTTTGATATAAATTTAATTTCCACTCGTAGACGTGGCTGTAACAAACCGAAAATTGAGACATCTAACCTCTAAATTCTTCCCCTGGATTCTTTCAAAATGCTACACGTATTTTTCGTTAAACCGCATCAAAATAAAAACTATAATTTAGTTTAAGTTTTATTTAAAGTATTTTTACTTGCGTACGTGTGGGTGTGTGATCAAAAATCGTTGGATTGTCGTTAATTTAATCTGTATTTGCTTACTAAATTAATTAATTTATTTTATGATTCAATATTAAAATAATCGCTCTTCTCTATAATTAATAAACAAATACAGGCATATAATTTTTTATTCAAAAATTTATATTTCTTACATGCTCTATTTTAAATATGTGTATTGCTATCTGATATTAATCACGCTGAAAATAATTTTAAACTAAGTTTGAGACAAATTTTAATATCAAGGTAACATATGTTAGATATTGGATAGTATTATGAGTAATAGTATTTTAAAGAATTTAGAACAAAATGTTTTTAAATACAATTATTTTGAAAATTATGAAATTTTAAGAAGAAATACTATTAAATTCATAAAAATATTTCTTCAAACAATTTATCTTTAAATTTATGTATAAGTTATAAAGATATTTGTTCCAAATATGTACATGAAATTTTAGACTAATGTGATGAATAGGTTTTGAGAAATCCTGTACGCATGCTAAAATTTTCTGTTTTGAGAAAAATGAAGTTAAAGAAGAAAAATATAAATAACAATAATAATAAAAAACCTAATTTAAAAAGGTTTAGTTTTCCTCTCATAAATCCAGAAGTTTTGATTGTACCGTTAACTGTTGTCTCCAAAATGTTCAGAAAATGTGAGGTTCTAACATGTAAATACCAAAAATTTTTAGTTAAAGAGTCCCGAAGCCTGCGAAGCTATTTCAGCATTTACTGGTGTCCAAATGTTAAGCATGATTCCTAAATAAAAAAAAAAAGTGAGAAAAATTTGTGAATTTGTTTGAATTAACTTATGGATAATCATGTTTGAAAGGTGAAACTTTGTGTATTTAAGCAAATCATTTGAACATAGCAAAACGCAAATAAACTGACTCATTTTGCATATGTAATCCAGAAAAGTTTCTTGAAATTGAACTAACGAACGCTGCTAAAGATTAAGCAGATCAAATAATGGCACAAAAACGAACACTGGTCATGCTTAAGAAAGAAAGTATTGTTGGAATGCTCGAATATTGTGCAATCACAAACAGAATTCTGAATTTATTTTAATGTTCCTTTAAACGGAATTCATCCAACGCATGCCGTGTCCAACACACTTGCCTGATCAGAATCCTGTGGAGCATGTGTGGTACATGCTTTGAAAGAAACTTGAGAAGATCTTCTGCGCCCACCAAGCTCCGTTCGAAAACTTAAATTTCTTCGTGACTTTTTGGAACTCTTTCAACCCGTAACTCATCCATAATGTCATAGTAGGTACGAGAAATCGCTGTGCAGCGTGCCTGGCTGTCAGAATTGACCTCACACCTTATTAAACTGCTCAACATCTTTTAATTTCATTCGTTTTTCACTAAAGGATGAACTACTCTTATGAACAGTTTTTTCAATGTTTCTTTGGACAAAGAAAGCGATTATTATCGACCTTTTGCATTATTTTCTTATTTTATATCCGTTTTGCACACGCATATCACATTTCACGCAACTGTGATTGATATTTCCTTCATTATTCTAATTAGGCTTAACTTTTGAACCACACTCTATATGCATGTTTGAAAACGAATACAGATATCAATATATTTTTAAGCAAAGTACTTAATAGCCCCTTTTTTTATTTATTAATTAATAACTACAAAACTCTTGCATCTTGCATGTTTGTGAATTAGAAGATACTTAAAATTTATATATGAATATGGTAAAGAAACAACGGACAATAGATTGCAATTTTCGTCTGAAATGTTTTTATAAAATACAATTAAGAATTTAAAAATAATCAAAGACAAAACTTCTACTCCAAAAGTACTACATGGGGAAAACATTTAATCTGAGACTGTACTCTGGGTTTCTCAGTGCGGTGATAGGTCGAGAGAATCAAAAGTATGAAATCGTAGTAGTCGAGAAATCAAAAGTATTAAAAAGCAACGCAATTTTAAGTGAGATTTTCTCCAATGTTTGAAAGTCAAGTCTATTTTAAATTCTATCTTTTATAATACTTATGACACTCTATTAAACTCTCTCTCGTGAAACTTAGAATGAAGCTAGTTTTATTGAGGACGTTCTTTAATTGTTCCTCCATTTTACCGTATTGTATATTTGAGATTTATAATTATTCCTATCAGTTATTTACCTATAAATACATAATCCTTTACTAAAGCTATCTGAGAAATGTAGGGTATCAGAAACATACAGATCATGTCATTGATCACTAATGACTATATGTTTGACGAAATTAAAAAGAAAAAAAACTTTATTCCAGTAATTATTTATTATTTACAAAATAAAAATTGGGAAAGAATTATAAGATATGATATAATCATTCATTTCTTTAATTACATTTTTACTGCCACTAATAACTCCTTTTTCTTAGCAATTGTTATCGAAAGGAACAGGAACGAATGAAAAGAGTTGGACATATGGCTTAGCAAAACCATTGATGGGTACAGGTCTTATCACAAGGTATAGTTCAACTTTCAATTTCAATACTTTTAGGTCATCTAAAGTGATTCAGTTAGAATTTACAATTGTTAGCTACTTACATCCGTATAATCCTCGTATTAAAAAGTAATTTTTGAGTTTCATTTAGAACACACACGCAATTAGAGTGAATGTTAAAAATTACAAATTAAATTTCAACAAGAGAAAGAATATTCATCAAGCCATTGATTGTAATGATATGTAAATTATAAGGGAAGATCTCAAAATATTGAAATTCTAAAGCTCTAAAGAGTATCAATTCATTACAATTCACTTTTTTCTTTAGCCTTATAAATAATTTTCATTTCCTTAAGAAATTTTTTATTACATATTTCTTTATACATTCATGTTTGAAAATTAAGTTCAACGGAAAAAGTAAGAGAATATAAGGAAAAATATATATAAACCAATATCTAGTTAAATATTTAAAGCTCTCATTATTTTAAAGAGAATCAATTCGTAAACTACTATCAATAAGACACTTTTAAGCATAATGGAACGAAGTTTATGATTTATACTTCTTCAGAACGAGATTCACCTAAAAATAAGTAAAATTTGAGAAACAATTATATTCTTTAATTAAACTAATCAAAACATTAACATTTCCAATTTTTTTTTTTTGGGGGGGGGCAAGCGAAGATAACTTTTGAGGGAGTTCCTTTTTTTAAGTATTTAAATATTCATAATTTTCCGTATATTAAGATTTATTGAGAGAAAATTGTAAAAATGATTTTTACCAAACATATGTTTCCTTGTTTCATTTTTCAAGAATGCTTGCTTTGATCAATTTGTTTTAAAGATGTACACAAAATTCCATTTTCCAGTTCTGTGGATAAGTGGAAACCGAGACGAAAACTGTTGACTCCTTGCTTCCGTGCTGACATTTTGAGAGAATTTTTGCCAATTTTCAACGAGCATTCACAGAAACTTGTGGAACACCTTCGACGAGAGACGAAGAAAGAATTTACATTCATTGGCACTCCAGTGACACTCACTGCTTTGGACATAATATACGGTAATGTAAAAGTGAAAAAAAAAAAAAAAAAGAAAAATTCAACTGCATTTACCACCGATAGCTTAAAGCACGCACTCTAGGCTGTTTTTAATGTATTTTCTTTAACTCATTGTAACTAGGTCTGGTTCAAAACTTTAAAAGCTTTTCTCTCACATTTTAAAGCACTCAATTGAGCTGAAATTTTCAAAACACGATTGTTTTGAATGACAATACGATAATTTATTTATAATTTATAAAACTAATTATTTAAATAATAAATTTTACGCCAAGTTTCTCGCCAAGTAACCAAATGGTATCCAAACCCGACGTTTAATAATTTATCGTTTGCTTTAGTTTTAATTACATTTACTTCAAAGATATTCAATTTTATAACATAATTTATCGTTTGATTTAATTTTGATTTGATGTAACTTAATTGATTAACATAATGCTTAATTGCGTTAAATTTTTTTACCCGTATTTATTTTAAATGATAAACTTAATAAACGTTAAAAAATAAAATAAATTATTAAAACTAATTATTGAACAAATTCAATTTGATTCGACGTTCTTTTTTGCTCTTAAAATGAAGGTATAAAAAATTATGTTAAGCCAAATGTGATGTTTGAAAGAAAACCCATGTTCAAAGAATTCGTTTATTACTGGTGCAATTTTAATATTTAATCCTCTCTTAGTCTCAAATGAAACAAGAGTTAAAAATATAGATAACAAGTTAGAAAAGAAAACATTTAATTTCCTTTAAAAATTTATAAGAATCCAAATATATGATAACTTCTATATAAAGTAAGTCAGTGATCTAGGAATTTCTTTGAGTAGGGATTCTTGATAGCGGGAATACAGAGCGGCACGTATAAAAGTCAAGTGACATTGCTCCTAATTCAGACTATCGAATTTACTATATTTGTTCTTCCATTTTTAGGTAGCAATTGGCTGTATAAAAAAACCTATTTTAAGAATAAGTTTCGAAACTAGTAATTAGTAATGCAGAAAACAATAGAATATTGTTATAAGTAAATTTCAATTTTTAAAATATATTACTCGTATTGGAAAAAAGAGAAAAATTTGAACAGAAATTGTTGAACAAATTGTGGCTAAAATAATACGCATAAGAATTATTATGCGGTTGGAATATTCTCTTAGCATCGACAAAGCCATTTTAAATGTGTACGATATTTCAACAGTCAGCACCTATTAAGAATTTGATAATTTTGATTGAATTATATGTTTCACTAAATCAATACACGAAAAGAGTAATGCTTTTCTTATCATTTAAAACTGTTATTGAAAATTTTAAAAAATACTTTCATTTGTTCCAGCCTAAGACCACAAAGTTTTCTTATCAACTTCACAATCAACATAACAATGGTATAATCACCAAATTAGCCAAAATTTAGTTATAATTCAACTTATTGATTTAGAAAAATGCTTAAATAAAATGCATTTAAAAAAATGCATGTTATATGTTGTGCTTATTTGTTAAAACGTTTGCAATTTTCGATTAATTTATTGTTTTATATAACAGTCTACTTTTAATTTAAGTTTTTTTTTATTGATTCCTTTTATATTCAAAAACTTTTTGCCTAAAATTTGTTTACTTAATTGATGAATAAAACTGTCAAATGTAATGTAGTATTTTTATCAATCGTATGTCGGTAAATGGGTAATTTGCATTGCTAAAAAGTGCTGTTAACATAATAATTCTTTATGATTATTAAATTACAACTTTTTTTTACATTCGTAAGTTTAACTCTTTTATCCATCATTCAACCTAGTAACTTCTTTCATTTTGTTTTCCTTGTTCTAATTTTATGCCATTTCAACAACGTTTTATGGCTATTCCAGAGCAGAAATTTTTTTCACTATAAATGACTTATTATTAATAAGAATCTCGATGTATTCTGATATTATTTAAAACTTAATATATATATATATATATATATATATATATATATATATAAAAAAAAATATATATTTATATAAATATATATACTATCTTTTTTTATAAAAAGGAAATTCATGGATATCTATTTTTCAGAAACCATGCTCGGTTCTTCAGTAGGTGCTCTAGACAGTAACAGTTCACAGTACATCTTTGCCATGAAGAGGTATGTGGTAGAAAATGATTTACATGTATGCAGAGTCTTATACCTATCCCATCTTTATTCATAAAAAATATACTCAAATTCACAAACATAAAAATGTTACACTAATCTCCTTCAATGTAATTCCCTAGGCCTACCACATACTTCTTCCACTGATTCTACCAAATGCTAAAAATATCACTTGAATTTTTCTTTTGAGATGATGCACAACTGGTCTGCTGCATCCTGTGTAATGTCTTCTCCTGACTAAAATGTTGTATCTTTGAGACGAATTTTCAGCTTAGGGAAAAGCCAGAAATAACATGAAACTATGTCTGGAAAACTGGGAACTAGTGTGCCGTGTTTGCCGAGGAAATTCTGTACCAAATCTGAAGAATAGACGGGGGCGTTATCATTATAGAGGTGCCAACTCACCACTGCCTACAGGTCTGGCAGTTTGCATCTGACATTGACTCGAAGGCGTCATTGGTTATAGTTGTGCCCCGTGGTGCGTGCTCGAGAGGTATTCTGTAGTCAAAGAGGACCGTCAGCATGTCTTTCATATTTCTACAGACTTACATTTGACTCGACAATATCGGATACTTCCATAGTGATGACTACAACTTTGCTTTTGTGTTGTATTCATAAAACAGGACTCATCACCCATGCTGAGGAAATTAAGATCTTTGTTTACCATTTCTAGCAAGGCCTGTGCTATATCCCAAAGGATCTTCTAGTCCACGATTGCAAACAACTCTTGCTCAAACTTCGCTGAGATTCTCCAGAAATCTAAATACCCAATCAAAAAAAAATTAGGAGATTAACTGCTGATGAACTTCTCGACAGCCTGTCATTGTAAATCGATGATCTTCATCAACAAGGTTCATCTCTTGATAAAAGACTATCTCATTTCTGGATGCTGCTGTGCCACTAAAATAATCTTCATTCTCCACAGAAGAGCAGCTATCTTTAAAGAGCTTGTGCTACTATTTTATGCTTATGATATTCATTACTTTTTCCCAAATGCCTGTTAAATCTTGTGGATCATTTACTCTTTGAAATAACCAAGCTTTTCCCAAAACAAAATGCAGTAGCATTTTTGAATTTTCCTGTTCATTTTTCAAAAATGATATACAACGTCGCTCACTCATCTGCAATCCGTTGTGGTTGACAGATTCTGCAGTTAGGAAAAATTTACGCATACACATAGAGATCACTGCAAACGTACACCAAAGAATGCATCCGTGTTGTTTTATTTATGTACATATAAAACATTTTGGTTGGATATTTTTTGAACATTCATCATATATTGAATCGAAAAGTCTTGTCCATTTGTGAAGGGAAAGAAAATAATACATTTTTTTACACATTTAATAATATTAGTAGTACATTATTATTATTTATGTTGTTTCTTATGACTTCTTGTTAACGGGGTTGTAATGTGCAAATACTATTTTTGAAAAAGGCTTCTTTTGGAAGTTAATAACGTAAATAGTGCTTGGTCAACATTTATTTCAGTTTCGAATTCTTTTTTCTCCTTCATAGATTTTTGAAGAAAAGAAACAGGAGCTGCGACTGCGTTTTTCTAACTGCCTCACGACACATTTTCGGACGAGTTACCCAAATAGCACTTCTCTTTTTCTACTATGTTTATGTAATCAATCAACTTTTCATCTCTAGTTCCCATCGGGTTAAAAAATATTTCGTTTTAGTTCGGAGCAAGCAGAGATGTGCATATGATGACTCGATTAAGGAAAATTTTCTCACTTAAATTGTGGATTATTTATTTATAATACTTATAGACTGTTCTAATAACGCCGGAAACTATATTGTACAAATAATATTATTAAATGTATGAAAATGCATTACTTTCCTTCACTTCACAAACAGTCAAAACTTTGCAAAATACCAAAAATAAAATGAAACTTTGATTATTCGCCAATTCTTGTATACAGCCGACGTGTCTCTTAATTTCGGGTGAGGATGTTCATTATTGAGTTTATTGACTAATTTAAAGTTTGGAAGTTTGGAAGCGGTTACCAATTCATCAGGAACATAAACATTACCATGTTGAAGTTAAAAACTGTCAAATTTATTAAGAGACAATGACATAATTATATAAACCACTTTTTACCCTTAATACCAAAGTAAGTATCTGTATCTTGAGAAACCTAAAAAAAAAAAAAAAAAAAGAATGGGAAAGACAATATTTTGCAGGTTCAAGGGCAATTTTAATTACTATTCAATTGGGAGAAAATGTACTCTCAAAGAGGTATGTATTATTGCTATCCTGGAGAGTACGTCGCCCTGCGAGAATACATGTTTTATAACATTTTATAACAAAAAAGAAGAAGGATTGGATAATTAAATAGCCTAAGCAGGATACAAATGAGACATTACAATTTTTTTGATTCCTAAAATTACGTAGGATACAATAGATAAAACGGCTGCCAAATTTTATTAGAATTATTTAGTACGTATGGAAAACTTTTGCATTAGCCTCCAGGAAATATAAAAAAGGTTTAATCCTTGATTATACATTCCTTATACCTTATACTGCAATGTCTTATTGAACTTACTCTGGAATTAACATCTCTTGGTAAAATCACATTTGTCGCTCACTGTAAAAAAATTCGTATTATGGCATGTGAAAACTTTGTTACTTAAATTTTAATATGCAAAAACTGTAAATATTTAGCCATATCTTGTTTGATACAACACGGAACAGAATTAATAAATTGTCAACTATGAGTTTCAAGTTTGTTACTTTAGTCAATTGTGCCACTTAAACATATGAATGGACATGAACTAGAAAAAGCTATTTGATTTCATTAATTTTTGTTTATACTATATAAAACGGCAACACAACTCAATGAGAAAAAATATTCAAAGTTAAAGAAATATAATATTTATTAAAATATTTATTATGAGTAAAAAGAGGAATAAATAAAATTTATTAAAATATAAAGCAAAAAAAAAAATATTTTTGGGAGAATAAAAAAATGAATTTATGTTCTTTTTTTTTGGAAGAATTTTAGATATATGTATGTCAAGAATAGTGAAATTTTGGGAATGGCCGGACTTCATATTCAATTTGACTTCAGGTAAAGAATTAAAGCGTCTTGTGAAAATGATTGATGATCTCTCTAAATCAGTAAGTTTTTCATTCGATTTTTATGCTAATGCAATATGAAACATACATTTATTGTTTTCACATCTTTCATTACGAAGCCAAATATATATTTATAAAATTTATTTTTTTAAATAAAATAATTGATTAGGAACTACATTCTTTGTGAAATGACTTACACTGCTATAAATTTAATAATATGGCCCAAAAATTAGTCTTATTTGTATATAGGGGAATGGAAACATATATAAGTAAAAATCTGGGAAGTACATCCAATATGGAAACAAACTCTTCAAATTAGAAAAGTCGAACAAAAGGGAAATATTTGATTTCCTCACTATACTACACACACTGTAAAATGGTTTACTGTTGAAATTTAAATAACTATAGTCAGATTATTAGTGATTGTGCTGGAAAAGTAATTATGAAACCTAGAATATTTATATAAAGGATTCGCGTAGTTGATGTGAAAAAATTCTCAAAAACTGAATTCTGATTTTATCGTTTACCAGGACGATTAGCACAAAATCACAAACTATATGCTTCCCCCCCCACGTGTCTAAAAGTCGTTCTAAAATATCAATATATATATATATATATATATATATATATATGTGTGTGTGTGTGTGTGTGTGTTTTGTAAAACTCTAAATCAATGTAAATATTTATTTCATATTTTTCTTTGTAAATTAAAAACTAAAAAAACTGAATTTTTTTTATTTTATGCTCTATAGGCATGTAGTATAAAAATGAGTGAAAACATTTCATTGCTTTCACGCGCGCGTTGAAATTCATATTACACGACATTTTCCCTCATTACTGTTAATTCTAAATATGGAAATGTATTCCCTTTTTGTAGGTTATGCTTATGAAATTCATCAGAATTTTGAATTTTTATAATTCTGCAAAAACTAAAAATATGAAAAAGAAAAAATATGAAAGGAAAAAAAGCATAACATTGCAAGAAAAAGAAAGGCCATTTTTTAAGTGTCACATAGAGTCTGGAATATATAAATAAATGCTTCATAATTTATCCATGAGCCTATTTTTTGTCCTTGTAATTAAAATTGCATGCATCGCGCATAAGATCATTGAATACCAGCTAGTGAAACTGCCTAGCTGCGATAAAAAAATCTGACAGATTTGTATTATTTCTTAAAGCATTCGAAATGCCATTTTTGCATCATTAATACCAATATTGACATTATTCAGTTGTGGTACAAATGACGATAATCGAAAATTGTTTATAATAATGAAATCGCATTCGAAACTTATGTTCGTGTGTAACACCTTAATGAAAGTAAATTTTATCTAATTCTAATCTCCATTGAAAGAAACATCACTTTTAATCATAGTTTCTTTTAGTTTGATAGTAGAGGAATCGTTATATTCCTTCGGAGCAGTTATCTTACCGTAAAATTAACGATGAATTTTGTTATAGCAGCGTAACTGTTGAAAAAAGGGAAATGATGAGTTTAGATGTTTTAATTCAATGAAGTAAAAAGTAACAATGAAAATAACTGAATACCGCGCGTCAAGAGAATTATACTATAATAGATAAACACTTAGGGCATATAGATCCTGGAGCCATATGAAGTACCCCACCTGTAAAAGTAAATTAATCAGACTGAAAAGTATATCCACATGAGCACTGTATCATCTGTCAATATTTTGTTACATCGTCATGAAAATTTTTCATAACCTTCGCAGATATTATAGCAGCTAATAAAACTTAAAGTAACTATTAATGGACTCAGACTAATTTATGACAATAATAAATTAATCAATCCATTTGCTCAGCATAATTAACAAATTATAAAAAATAATGTTAATTATTTTATTAATAATTAACATTATTTAATAATTAACATTATTTGATTATAATTATAAATATTGATGTATATATAATTATAAATATGATTAACATTATTTTTTATAATTTGATAATAATTACGAATATTGATGTCCCTCCTCATCTAATTTATTTATTTATTATTATTAAATAAGCTTAAATTTCGAATTTTATAAAGTTATGCTCAAAAGGTTTCAATTATGGAAATTTAAATTCCCCTCCGCCTTCATAGGTTCTGTAATGTCAAAAGCTTATCTCGAACATTTGACGATATCAAATCTTATAACAGACTTTTTTCAAAGATGTTTAAACTGATCAAAAACTAATTATATTCACAACTTTAAAAGCTGCAAATATTGGGAAAAAAAATTTGATTGCAAAATTGTAACGACCGCAGTAGCCCGAATGTTACGTGATAATCTAAGTTTTTTTATAAGGATAGTTAGAAAAAACTATATATATATATATATATATATATATATATATATATATATA
>BMAW01025384.1:71134-81466 GCA_019974015.1 Nephila pilipes
TATATATATACGCATATATACATACATATATACGTGTGTGTGTGTATTCGGGCTAACACGGTATTTTCCAAAATAGAACAAAAAAATAATTATAACAATATATTATTATTATTATTTTATATATAGGAATTTCCATATGTCTTAAAACCCTTAAATTAAGTGGCCGTGGTTTCCTAGTGATCAAGTTCGAACTCGCGGCCTGCATTGTTTCGTCGAGTCAAAGGCTCGAATCTTGATGTCAGTAAAAAAAAAAAAAAAAGCCGAGTACGGGAACTGATGCGCGTTAAATGTTTCGAGGTTTCAAATCCTCTCATTGTCATGATGTGGAAGGTTGGAGGGGGAGGTGAAAGTTCAGGTGTTGTCCTCGTCACTTGACAAAATAAAATTACGAGGCCAGCATTGTCACTAGCCCTAATATTGCTTCTAAGTGTGACGTTAATAAACAACGCTATAAAATCCCTAAATTTAAGTGGCCAGCCTCACTATTCAAAAAATGTTGCTGTTAAGTTCGACGTTAATAAACAACGCAATAAAATCCCAAATTTAAGTGGCCCGGTAGCCTTTTGATGATGACCGAATTCATGGCCTGCGTTGTTTCGTCGAGCCGTGGGTTCGAATCTTGATGCCAGTAAAGACTCGCCGAATAGGGGGTCCTGTTTCACGTTAAATTTGTCGAGGTTAGAGGAGGCATGGAAAGTTAGAGAGAGGGTGAAAGCACAAGTGTCACCTTCTGATCTTGACTGGGGCTCAAAGTTAAGAGGCCAGCCGTCAATAGTTCCAGTGTTGTTTTAAGTGCCACGTTAATAAACAAACAATCAATAAAAAGCCTAAATTTAAAATATTTTGCATTTTTTAAACGTTTAAGGAATGTTATTTAAAAAGGCGATTTTGATTAAATGTTCTTAAAGGGCCACTTACATATTCGACATTATTCCCTTCCTTGGCGAAGTCTTATTGTGTACTGAAAGAAGGTTTATAGACAAGGAAAGTATTCTTGAGTCATTAATATTGATTAGATGGGGGGGGAGGGACTTTGGCTTGTGAGATTTAGCGATTTTTGATCATCAAATATCCCCAATTTGCCAATTCTGGAGACAAAATTAGATGCTCCAAAATTAATCTAGAAGTCTCCAGAATGATTGATGAGATAATATATCTGTACGCTGGAAGAAAAAGGGTATTATATCCGCTTGTTTTTAAAAACAGTAATCAGTTAAGTTAAAATGGTATAATTTTATGGTAAGTAGTTCAGAAAATAAAATTTTCAGCGATTTATTGAAAAAAATGTTCATCAATAATCAAGTTGTAAACCCTCCTCTTTTCTTCAAGCTGTTGTCCAGCAAAGTTTAAAAAAATTGACATAGTATCCTTTACCTCCAGCATACAAATACTTGAAAGTGACTTTGTGTATGAGGCACTGGCGATATTGGTTATGGATTTTACATTGCTGTGTTTGATGATTGTATGAATTTTGAACTGGTGCTATTGATTTATTATGTTTAGAATTTTATCTTGTTATGAAATTAAAATATTTAAACTTTTTTTTAATAAAATTGTAAATGTTTTAAATAATTCAGTATTGGTATTTTATTATCATAATCCAAACAGTAAAATGCTTTTTTATTCCAAATTTTTTAGGTAATTCGAGAGAAAAAGATGCAGTATTTGCATGGAAACGAAGATAGTAGTAATGGTAAAAGGAAAGCATTGATTGATTTATTATTGAAACTCCATTTCGAGACCCAAGAACTAAGCGAGGAAGACATCTGCGAGGAAGTGAACACGTTTATTTCAGCGGTATATTTAAGATTAAGAATTTTTCTGTTTTACAAGGGATTATGTAAGGAATTCTCACGATAAATTATATCTCAAATCATTTTCAAAATATGTACTAAAATTAATCATCGTAATTTATTTACTTCAAAAGACTTGTTATTACTCAAATTTCAATAAAATTTTAAATTGTTTTGATTAAAAAGAAATTTATGAATTAATATGTCTTTAGAGTTGATATTCAAATAAGATTAAATTGGATACCTAAGATTAATGAAATTATATATAATTAGACTTTTTTTCTCCGAAAACCAGAAAAATCTTTGACAGGCAAATAAATTAAAATTTCATTAAAAGATAGGTAACAAGAATGGCACATTTAATACAGTGATGAGTTAATTTTAACAAATTTAAGTTGTCATTCGGAATAAAATTTATAAAAAAAAGGTAGGTAACCCATTAAATCACAAATGCTTTGATTTAATAACCAATTTTACTGCCTGAAATTCATTCAGAAAAATGTATCTTATCCGATTTAAAAAACTTCGAAACTAAATCATGAAAATAATCAGGATAGCCTTCGCATTTCTTCGTGAAAAGCAAATGAATCTTACAAATAATATCAATGCATTTAGCGTAATAATTTAAAATTATTTATATAACGGTTGTCATATAAATTTTCTCGGCGTGTAATCTACTTTAAAATAATGAAAAGTAAAAAAAAAAAAAAAAAAAAAAAAAAATTAAATTTTTTCGCACATTATTGAAAAATACTTCCAAAAATTATTTTTCTCTAACTGAAAATTTTATTTTGAAAAATTCGTATATAATACAACTTTACATCTCTTTTGCATTCGATTAGGGTCACGAAACCGTTTCTCTCAGTACTACGTGGGCTCTCTATCTCATAGGACTCTATCCAGATGTTCAAGCGAAGATTCACGAGGAACTGGACAGAATATTCGGAACGGACAAGGAAAGAGATGTAACAGAAAGTGATCTGAATGATCTCAAATATCTCAACTGCGTCCTAAAAGTAAGAATTTCCTTATTTTCCACAGCAAATTTTTTTTAAAAATGAAAACTATTTTTGTTCATTTTAATGCTACAGTTTACTTTTAATAATTATTTTGATTTCTGTACCCTTTTCGATACTCGTCCTAATAGTAAGAGAAAAATTTCTTAATCTCAATTCTTGATTTCTCTTTGAGTTGACCAATAGCGTGTCAGCGCATGTTATTCCTTCCTCGAACCCTTATCGTCATAGTGCTATGCAATATATGTATGAAAGAAATGAAGCTAAATTAAGTAAATTTTGTTCAGAAGCTATGATGAGGAAGAAAAAATTATTTTTACTCAAAATACTCTGCAAATTAAAATGATTTTGTTTTTGTCTCTGATTTCTAATTAAGAGTTCCCGCTTGTAATTTTTATTCGTTGCGTTTCCTGATTTTTCATTTAGTATTATTCGCTTTGCATTAATCAAACTTTAATAACTAAAATATTTCAATTATATAAATTTAATTCGATATATAAGACTTTCATTAAAAGGGTGTAAGAAATTTTTAACTAAATATATTAAGCAAACTCAGGTACGTTATCATTAAAATTATTTCATACGAGTTGAGTAGCATATCTGTACCGTGCATAAGAAAATCAGTATTGATGACAAACGGATTCTTACGGTTTCTCTAAATTTATGTTATTAGTTTAAGTTAGGTATTGGTTTTTCTTTAAATGATCAAAATATTGAAAAAAAGCTAAACGATTTTTATTTCATTTATGCCGAAATATGCATTTGGTGGCTTAAGTGGTCGCGTGATAGTCTTTCTTTTCCTGTACCATGTCCTTTATTTGTAAGTAGATAATTTGGATTCTAAGTTGCGGAGATGTATGAAAATAATAGAGTAATTATGTCGGAGAAAGAAAAGATGGCGCAACATAACAAATTAAGGTCCATCTTTAGCATTAAATATATTTCTTAAAAAGAACAGCAAACATTTATTTTATTTTATTGCAGGAAACAAATAGACTTTATGCAGTTGTACCGGGTATTGGAAGGAATGCTAAAGAAGACATGAATATATGTAAGCATATTCATTTAATTTATGTTTATTGTATATGGAAATACAAATTACGAAAAATAGAAAAAATGTCTTTCAGTATCTTAACTAATTCCCAAGAAAAATTTTTTTTTTTGTTCTTTAGCGTCTACTTTAGCTTTTAGTATAAAATATGTAGCACTTCTACTGCCTTTAAACGGAACCAATCAGTAATGATGTGAATGAATTTTTAGTTTTATAATCAGAAAGTATGAGATACACACGGTTGAAATTCTTTCACGCATTTAAAAAAAGAATAAAGTTAGAACTGTTAGTTTAGATGAGGATAGTTTAGTTTTATCCTTGCAGAGTTGTGGAATCGGAAAAATGATTGTATGCTTCAAAACTGTGATACGCTTGAATTCTCAAATAAATATTATAAATAATTTAGAACAATTGTACATTAATAGTTATTCAAATTTTTGAAGCAAGTGGTTGTATTCTGGTATGCTCCAGATGGTGAGTTTTTCGATGTTTGTACATGCGTATTTAACTCCGATATATGGAAGGGTTTATTAAGTAGAGAGTCCTCGTTGCTGAGTAAATCGAAAGTAAGAGACTCATGAAAAGTATTTTTGGATGAAATGGTTGTATTTCTATACATGGGAATAGTTGTAGTAAAAATAATAATATTTGGATTCGTTAACCAATCAGCAAAATCTATGTCATATTTAGAAGAATGCTCCTATCCACATATCATCTAACGCATGTTAAAGTTCCCCAAAATGAAGCCCGGATATGTAAATGGTTCTAAAAAAGATTTTTTTAATGAGAGGTTTAGTCTCCTAGGAAAGCACATAATAATTATATAGAAAGAAAAATTGCTATATTTTGTTATAATTACAAGCATTTCTAGTTCTTGTGCTTACAATATTTGTGTAAGCATTTGTCGGGGAGAGATATTCTTTGGCATTGCTAATAACATTCCTTCTGCTGGACTGTCAGTTCTGCTTAATCTAAAAAGGTTTTGTGGGAAAATTTGATCCGACATCGTCAGTTAAGAAATTTTCCTGAAACCGCCAAAATTATACTTGTACAGTGGCCGAGATATTTAATCAAAAAGATTTTCTTTTTAGGTCTCTATAGTTGCACATTAGAAATCCATACATAAAATAGAAAAAAGGAGATTTTACATTTATATTTTATATCCTTCTGCCGAGGGTTTACCATAAAAACAGAAAGAATTACTGATTTCTCTATCCGCTATACAAATAAAGAAAATAGTGTGTAGAGCTATATATAAACCCGGTTATTTGGTCTGCTCTATTAATTTTTCCATATTATTAGAAACATCCTTACCAAAAAACTTTCTGGAAATTTGATTACCACAACGTTTTATCACCGTAAGCTAGAGCCTTTTTAATGAGTTTTCTTCTACTCAAAATTTTAGAAGCTTTTTTCTCACATTTTAAAGCGCTCAATTGAGCTGAAATTTTCTATACACGATGATTTTGGATGACAATACAATTATTTAACTCTTATTAATAAAAATGAATTGATTAAAATTAATTATTTAAAGAATTAAATTTTACGTCAAGTTTCTCGCCAAGTTGCCAATCCGTCTCCAAGGTGAAGGGTCATTGCTTAGACTCTCTTGTGTAATTATTATTTTGTCAAAAAATTAATGAAAAATAACTTTGTAATGTGGCGTCAATTTTTAACAGATTTTGAATTCCTTTACTTCTTTTGTAAATCAATATTCGTTCACTTCACAATGCTTCATTGAGCTAAAAAATTTACACGTATTTATTTCAGATGATAAATTTAATAAAAGTCAAATAATAAAATAAATTATTCAAGCTATTTTCTAAATAAATTCAATCTGTCTCAATGTTCCATTTTACTCTTAAAATTTAAGGTATAAAAATTATTTTACGCAAAGTGTGAAGTTTGGAAAGAAACACATGTTTAAAAAATTCGAGATCAAAACCAACGTTTTTATATGGTGCAAAATTTATTAAATAATTGTTGAAATAATAATTAAAGCTCGTCGCAAATGTCTAAATATTGCATTGTTAGGCGATCTAGAATGATTCCCAAAGTTTCAGAGCTCTAGCTTGATGGGAAGTTGGTTAAATTAACGATCGAAAATTTGATGACACACTAATACACACACACCAAGTGAAATCACACTGATAAACACACATCAAGTGAATTCAAGAGCATCCAAGGATATCATTAACTAAGTCAACCAAAAAATGTAAACTCCATGGGAGAAATAAAGATTACATACTCGCGAACTTCCAAGAACTAAAATCTCTCACTGAGCTAAGTGAAGTAAGCACGAGTAAGAAAATTGAAAATAGGGGTGCTCTTCAGCTTTTTTGCCTTTTCAGGAATCACGCGAAACGCATTTCCGATATTGCTTTTTAAAATTCTTTAATTGTATGAATTTTTCCAACGATATATTTCTACCCAATCCAGAAATCATCTTCACAAACCGTAATTCCGAACTATGATCAGCTGACGAAGCTGATATTTGAGATGGCATTCCTTTCGTAACATCTACATTTTGACAATGATACAATGACAAGGTAAATAATAAATTCTGCTCGAGAGAAAACTGAACATATGATGTACACACTCCTACCTCAAAATATATTACACGTAACGTTTGGATTTTACTATGCTATTTAGAATATTTGACAGCATTTGAAACTCACCTTTCAAAGAAAAATATGTATAAAAATATTAATAATAATAGTAAATTCTTCCAACAAATTTTTGCAAAGAACAGAATAGAGTCTAAAAGTACAATGATTTATTTTAAAATATAATTATTCAACTAATGTTGGAATTAAAGCAAACAGTAATATGAAAACGGAATGTAAATTTGATTCATTGATCCCTTATCACTTATCCACTCATTCAATCTCCCATTCACTCACTTATTAATTTGTTCACTCATTCACTCATTCATTAGGGATGGACTAAGATAGATATTCAGAAAACTCTTTACTGTAAAAAGTGTTTGGGCTGACTGTTTTGTTACTGGCTAAAACTATAGCCCCTTGGATGGCTAAAATAATAATAATAAGAGCCTTTTCATATGTAAGAAGATCTTAATTAAAAATTGCATAAACAGCTTTGAACATCGTTTAGAAATATGATAAAAAAAGTTTTTTTTTAAATATTCTACAGAAAGAGAAAAGTACGTTTTTTATTAAAAATAATTCCTGTTATATAGTGGTGAAATTACATAAATGTACTAATAATACATATTTTCAAGAAACACATGACAACACATGTATTATCATTTTTCTACCATTGATTCTTTTTACGAATTTGCAATTTCATATGAAACGCAGTAAAATTTTATCTTCTCTGCTATAAATTATTTTAATTTTATAATATTTAGAGTTTATAACGCATTTTGAATCAACACTAGCTTCAAAATTAATGCAAACTTAGAAAGCTAAAGTTCCCAGGACGATTCTTTTAAACATAATTTAATAAACATTAGTGATTGGTTAGAAATTTCAGATTTTAACACAACCGGGTATCTTAAAGATAATATTTATGAAAGTAAGAGTATATTCGAAATTTCAAAATATTCTAATCATTGCAAGCTGAAAGCGACTTATATTCCAACTATAATGTTAAATAAATTCTTAATCAATGAAATTTTTTATTGAAACTGAATTATATCATATGCTTATATGTAAGTAAATCAACATAGCTCATGATTACTATTTAAATTTCTTATTAGGCGACAGTCAGGCATGTATTCTTCACAATTAAATTAAAATAAAATTTCCCTCACTGGTTTAGTAAGTCGCTTTCCTTTATTTATTTTTGCTAGTTTCGACCCGTGAGATGCGTATACGATGCAGAATCAGTTTAGTTTTTAATGATAATTGTAATTATTATTGCGTAAGATGGTACACTTTTTTAGTACATATTTATTGATTTTCTGCTTTTTAGGTGGATTCAAAGTTCCTAAGGGGTCAACTTGCTTCGTATTAATCTACTTCTTGCATAGAGACAAAGATGTATTTCCTGAACCGGAAACGTTTAACCCTGACAGATTTTTACCGGAAAATTCAGTCAAGATACCTGAGTATGGGTATATTCCTTTTTCTGCTGGTCCAAGGAATTGCATAGGTAACGAGACAAATAGCAACTGCAAAATTAAGTCTTTGTAAATATTTTAATTTTTTAATTACGAACCTACAAATTTTCTTACTCCAATAAATTTTATATGCTTAATTTCAATCTTTTACTTTTCCTTAAAATTGTAGGAAAATAATTCATCGTTATTCTTTCATCCATCCAATCATTCATTTAATCAAAAAAGCTTATATTAAAAAACAGAGAAATAAATGAACAACTTTTCCAAACCTAATTACTTACGACACTGAGATTATTATACTTAAAATAAAATATCATTTAGTTCGTAGGATATGCTATTAAACGACAAAGCTCTGAATGAAACAGCGTGAAACGATGTCTTTTAAACTCATAGTCATTAAGAAAGTAGGGAACATGCGACCAAACATTAACAAGTTTAAATTATTATGTTTAAATTTATTTTAATGTTAATTTCCAAACATTATGTATGCTATATAACGTTAATATACACAGATATATAAAGTTAATTCTTACGATGAAGATCCAGATACTTATGATAATCCTAATTTTCTTGGGATGATGTCATTTTGCATAATATGACGCATTCTTTTTCTATCGTTAAACAAATTTCGTTTATCAAGAGATTGCATGCAAGACTTTCGAAATTTAGATTATTCACTACAAATTTATTCTTTTACTTCTGCCTAACTCTTACGAAAGAAATCAGTAGCGTCTTATAATGAAGATCCAGGTAGATATGATGTCTTTAATTTTCTTACGATGATGTCTTTTTTGCATAATTTGTCGTATTTTTTTTCTTCCGTTAAAGAAGTTTTGTTTAACAAGAGATTGCATGCAAAACACTTATTTTTGTTTTTGCACTCCTTTCGAAATTTAGATTGTTCACTACAAATTGATTCATTTACTTCTACTTAATTTTTACGAAAGAAATCAGTAGCGTAGAGTCTTTTTTAAAATCATTATTATCAGATTCAGCATGAATTTTTTATTCCACCGACGTCGACGTTCGTAAGCCTCTGACCAAAATCCTGTTGTAACTCCTCATCATATATACACCATTCCCTCTCAGTCAAATGTTTTCGATTGGGACACTGGGTTCACACAAACTAATTTATAACAAATTAATAGAAACGACAAGAAAATACAGAGTGTAATCGAACAAAACAAAATTTCCTCATTATATCGAATCCGCGTTAATTGGAGAAGTACTAGACGAGTTTTTAATCCATGGAAGATGAAAACATACGAAATAAATCTACATAACCTTAACTTATCAGAAGCTATTTGGAATTTTGAGAGTAATGTGATGGTTTATATTTGAACTACCTCTCTGTGGGTACTTAGAGATGCTTTTCAAAGGAATGAAACATAAATTAATCCCCCTGCCATAATAGTTATTAAACTGTTTTAGTCTTGTCATTTCTAGTTACAATTCAAGGCAGAAAAAATTTAAAGTTTCTAAAAGTAAATAAGAAAAGTCTGATGTTCTTTTAATGGAATTCTAATAGTTTCCTTTTATTCCACTACTAAAAATTACAGTGTTTAGCCATTAAGAGATATCATTCGATAACAAAAAGTGGATGTGGTTGATTTGTTTAATAATTGTGGGATGTTAGAATTATTGCAATTTTTCTTTCAGTGCGCTCTCTGATCATATCGCAGACCGAATAAATTGATTATACAAAGCTTCCTCCGACGACCGAAATTTTGAAAAATCAAGAGTAAATACAAAAAGTAAAGAAAAATGAATGTGATAAATAAGTCATGCGAACTATGAAATTCGATGTAGATTCTGATTATTTTGCAAGGCATTTTTATTTTTTAAATTATACCCTGATTGGTCTTAGTATTTATCTCTTATTCCATTATAGGAACATTTCTTCGGTTTAAAAGATTAAAAAATTCGTATCCATTGATTAATTTTAATTTTTATTTCTTTTTTGAAAATAACTTAAATTTTTCGGAATGTCCGTATAAAGTAAATGATATAGAAAGGATCAAAAGAAATAATACAAACTAAAACAATGTATGAAACTTCCTTTATTAACTTCCTTTACATGAAAATGATTTTTTGATATTATGACGTAAAAGGTATTTATTAGTAAAATATTTAAACTGAGTTAAATACAATAAATAAATATAAATTAAGACACTTTAAACGCGTAAAATTATGGGCTTTGTTACAGTGGAGTAAATTTTAAAAAGGTGATAGCAGTATGTCGCATATATAGCATAGCAGACAGCGCAATATTTTACTTTTTATTTTTCAATGATAAAATAAAAGTATGATTAACACAGGAATTAATAATTTAAAAATTATTAATATATATATATATATATATATATATATATATATATATATATA
>BMAW01025384.1:88091-138330 GCA_019974015.1 Nephila pilipes
TATATATATATATATATATATATATATATATATATATATATATATATGTGTGTGTGTGTGTGTGTGCATACTTGTAACGAATTTCGTTGTTCTTTCTGTTTTTATTGTCGGTGCTAATGTATCCTAAATAATATCCAGTTATTGTAATTTTAATAAAAAAAATTATCTTCCTTACACTGAACATTCATAAATAGTTTGTAGCATATGGTGAGATATTGATCCTTTTTAAAATAAAAGAGACATTTAGTGATACAACAATGTTATATATGAAGTACATAAAATTCACGTGTCTTGTAAATGTATAATTGGGTCTTCATTTCTAGGAATATTTTTTGTATTCAAAGGTTCATATTCCTTTTATTACTATTTGATTTCTTTGAATCTTCTGAATGCTTTTTTTTTTACTTTCACGTATTATATTCTTCTGTACTTTAATGTATCAAGTCGCTTAGTATATTCTTCTGTAGCTTAGTGTATCAAAAAAAACATGTCACTGAATTTCTTTTCATTGTTATTACAGAAAGTAATTTGTTTCTCCATTTTCCCTTGAAATTTATTAATTTATTCAAACAAAATATATGAAAATTATTTAATAAGTATAATTATAAACTGTTAAAACTAAATTTTAAAATCATATATCATTAAGTGTAAAATTATTTACTAAACAAAGAGTGATTTATTAAATCTTTATGTTTTTCTCTGTATTGCATTCTGTATTCTTTTTTTCCCCACATAACAGGACAAATACTATTTTTTGTCTTATTATGATTATTACTTCTTAGAGCCTCCTATAATATGTAAATTTAACTTTAGTGTGTGGTTCTGTATTATTTGAATATTATCTTATCTGCATATTGTTGAGATATTCATTGAATTTCACTACAAGGAAAAAAAAAATCTCAATATCAGTAATGAAATATACTTGCTTCACAAATATTTTAAAACCACAAAAGAACAGCTCTTTACCTTATCAGGACATTTTCAAGGTTAAAAGAGCATTGAGTTATTGACTCGATAACAGAATCCGTATGAAAATATTTTTCCATAAGAACTTAATTGTGTATTAATAATAGTTTCCTGCAACGCATCAGTAAAAAGGATTTTAGCCTAATCGAAATATTTTTCAGTTATCTACTATAATTTTTATGAAAAAACTTTGTTTTTTTTAAAAGTTCGCTTTATGATTAAGAAAATCTTTATTAAAAATATATATTTTGCTAAAAACGCTCCATGCGAATCAAATTTTGTCTGAATGACATAATATTATAAAATTATATTTTTAATATTGGGCACAAAAACACATCTTAGTTTTTAAAAGTAATTATTTTGTTGGTTCATTTTAAAAATTTTAAATAAAATATTTATTGTATTATATTTTAGAGAAAATTACGTATTGCAGTTTAATTTACTTGTATTTCTCTTTGTTAGTGATTCATTCATATATCCAGGGTGAATTTTTTTCTTTTGTTTTTTCATTTATAAAAATGAGCAGGAGTTTTATGAAAGCATTATTTCACATTTTAAATCACGTTGAGAAATTTAAATTTTGGTCAAAAAAAAACATGCAATTTAATTTCTTTATCATAACTCAATGAAAACTATAAATTATGAGTAATATAAATACATATAAAAACTAATTCGTCCAGAATTTTCTGAAGATTCAATTTTCATACAAGCCAAATCTAAGCGTTTCACACAAGCATAACCTAATTTTAAAATTAAAGCATTGATTTTATCGTTAGTTTAATGCTAGTAATTAATGGCCTTCGAGAGATTTATTAAATGCATTTAAGTTGTAAATATATCTGTCAAATATGCTATTAGCTTCATCCATATTTCATCATTTAAATTTTGAGTATATTTATATGTTTATGATCATTTAAAAAAAATTCCAATTTCGTCTTTTAATTCGAAAAATTGTGATTTAATATTTTACCACACGATAACCAACTCATTTACGCGAAGTAATGATAAGGTTTTATGAGTGCTGGATAGTTCTGCGTATAATAAACTAATTATTTTGATGCTTCTATATATCTCTTAGATCATGAACTATTAATTAACAAAGACAATTGAGTATATTTTCAACTCTATCTTTATTTACATTCTAATTCTACTAACTGTTGCCGGTAGCAACATACAATATTACAAGTAGTAAGTATTGCCTAATAAATTTAATTTAACATTTTCATTTCATTCAAATTTCATTTAACACATTTCAAGTAATTTGCAGTTTGATTTCCATTTGGTTCTAAAATTTAATATGCTAAATAAACTACCCCATCCCTCTTGATTGCAAGGTGGAATGCAAATGGTATTAAATCAAAAATAGGAGAACACCAAAATATCATAGATGATTGCCACCTAGACATCCTAGGAGTTAAGGAAATTCACCTCAAACTCTCTGGAAAATTTAAATTTCCAAATTTTAATGTATACCTTTTCACAGATCAACCCATCGTGGGGGAAGCACTGCAATATAAATTAAAATAGGGTTCATCCTCATATGGTCATTAAAAGTACCTCCACCTCTGAAAATACTACCATCCATATCAATTCCAAAGATAACCAATACTTCATTTTTTCTACTATTTACCATCCCCCCAGTAATCTAATCAACCATAACGATCTAATCAATATCCCATCTCACACCCCCACAGGCATTTTAATAGGCGATTTTAATCCGAAATATCCAACCTGGAGAGAGACAATGCAACAGATCAAGCAAATTTATCCAGGTTATGTGCAACACTAATAATATCCAAATAGCTACTCCCGGCTCACTCGTTCCTTTCCCTTACAATTGTAATACTTAATCTATAATAGATTTTTCTATCCTCTAAGATATTTCATTCTACAATATCGAGAGTGTTAAACTCTTACCTAACGACCATAACGATATACTAAAGAGCATCTCTTTCAATAAAATTCTCTTTATCCTCATTCGCTCTCTAACAACTATTAATTGGCTCCGCTATCAAGAAATTCTATATAATATCACAAAAGATAATCCCCGTTATTAGCAATATCTCTGATGCAGACCAATCAATAACTTCATTTACAACTAATATTCAATATGCAATTAACCATGCGAGTAATACCAGATCCATCCAAATCCCCATCTTAGACTCTCCCCCCCACATATCATAAGCCCAATTAAAGTTAAAAATAGATACAAAAAACAATGATAAAAAACCAGATACCCCTTTAAATCCGTAATTAAAAACCTCTAAAATGCCAATTAAAAATGAAATCTATACCTTTTAAAAAAAAAAAAAGGAAAACCTATTCTGCCAGCTTAATAACAAATATAACTCCCTTTTTCAAATGATTGAAAACTTTCTTATAAATATTACAGTATCCCCCACCATTAAAAGGATATAATGGTCTGGTATTTTCCGATAAAAAAAAAGATTATCTGCTTGCCCAAAATCTTGAATCCTCCTTCCAGAAAACTCCAACTCCATATGATGATGATCATATTGAAAAAACAGAATCAATAGAACAAAATTATCTTGAAGCCCATACGAATTTTAATTTCTCCTTACTCCTCACTTCCTGATCTGATATAGCTACCATAATTAAAAATGTTAAGCAAAAGAAAGACCCCGGAGAGATGGCATTCACAATCAAACCTTTAAATTGTTTCCCCCCATGCACTTACTAAACACACTAAAATTTTTAATAAATGTCTCATGTTTGCTCATTTTCCACAAAAATGGAACTACGCAATGTTTATTCTCTTCTCCAAACCCATCCAAAACCATTTCATTCCCTCCAAATATAGACATATCACCCTACAAAATTCTATTTCAAAAATCTTTGAAAGAATCCTGTTAACCAGAATACTGACTCATGTTTTCACTTATAATATTCTTCCAGTATCACAATTCAGCTTCTGTACAAACCACAACACTGTCCATCAACTGCTACGGGTTGTGAATGCCGTTATTGAAGGATTTAATTCCAAACAAGTCTCTGGAGATATCTTCATCGACATACAAAAAAGCATTTCGGCACCTCTGGCTCGACGGAATGAATTAAACTTTAATTAAATCCCCTCCTTACATAATAATTATCTAAAATAACCGCCTTAAAGATACAACATTCTAAGTTAAACTTAATAATACTCTCTCAACAATATGCCATATACAAGTCAGTTAACCTCAAGGGTCTATAATTTCACCAATTAGCTGTAATTTGTACACACATGACTTCCATCAGAGTCCCTACAATAGCCTCTGGTTATTCGCAGGTGACGCAACAATCCTCATCCAAGGAAAAAGCCCTATCAACGTAATAGATAAATTACAAAATCACCTAAAAAATAGAAAAGTGCATGACACCCTGGAGTATTGCTGCAAATATATATAAAACTAAAGCTTTCCTATTTAGAAAAGATCATGCCTCTCTCCCAATAAATAACACAAATTTTTAATGATCAAATCTATTGGGACAATGATGTCAAATTCCTAGCAATTATCCAGAACTCAAAACTCACCTTCAAACATCATATCCAATCAATAATAGACAAATGATGGGCCAAAATCCATAACTGTATACATTTAATGGGCAGAAAATCAGTACTAACTCTTGCTAACAAAGTTCTTCTCTATAAACAAGTAATCCGCCCTATCTTACTTTATGCTTCCGCTACTTGGATCCATGCCACACCTACCCACATTAAAAAAATACGGGTCCTTCAAAATAAAACCCTCCGCATGATTACTAAGTCATCTTGGTATGTCAGAAATTCTATCATATACAAGGATCTTAATATGCCTCCTATCAATAAACATATCAACTATCTGTCTAGAAGATTCTATAATAGACCAACAAATCATACTAACCTACTAATAAGGAACCAGCTAATTTTTGATTACAATAAGGGAGTCCTACCAATCTTGCAATAATTATTTCCATATAATTCCCCCATACTACTTTGCAATCCACCTGAGACCGCTTTAATTAATTCCTTCATCACTCCTTCAATAGCTTCTTTCTGTCAAACAACTCACTCTAAAACCTCCATCTTCCTCTATTCAGCTGACATCAGCTGTTTAATTACCCATTTGTCATCCCTATCTCCCCTCTCTTGAATTTGTTTGCTGACCATTGCTGTACACCCAACCAAGCAAAACCATTTTTATCTTTCCCTTCCTTCTCTTCCTGCTTTCATTTCCTCATTTTTTTGTGATAAATAATGTAAAATTCATTGTAATTTTACAATAATAAAAAACATTCTACAAATCATATAAAATGATACTCTCCTCTTGCTGAGGATTAGACATCTACACTACGTAGGATCTACTAAGGCATTGAGGGGGAATTTAAAAAATCATATTAAAACTGGCGTAAAAATTCTCTAAAAATGATATAATCTTATCTTGCGATAATATTAGTAAGAAAAAGCCTTAAAATCCCTTATAAAACACATCCTTATTGCAAATAATTCATTTAATTTGGTGGCGCCTCTGCCCCTCTCTAATTCGATATAAGACGGCGCCCTCTATATCTTGTTTGTCTCTCTCTACCACTTACACTCATAATGAGCAGCAGCACACTAAGTGCTCTCATTTTTCTTTATTACTAAAATAAAGGGAAGTTTAAGCTGCTTCTACAACCTGTATTTTCTGTCGATTGAATTATTGAAGATTTATTTAAAATACTGGCATACCATATTTGGATTAACTTCAATCCCCTCTATAATTCGGTCCGTCCACAACTGAATAATGACGATCACAGTTTTAAATCGACTACGCGGCTCGTTTGAAACGAAGATCAGTAAAATAAAACTTTCGTTAGTTTCGTTTGTGAAGATAAATTTATGACTCTCTCAAATGCAGATTATAAGAAAACACAAATCGCAACTCTTGCTTCCCTCGCTATTCCAGACAAAACGAAAGTATTGCCTGAGCACCCAGCTCCCGTCGCTTTGATTTCTAAGCAAGAGTCTAGTATTAATTAATAAACTGACAGATGTTTACTACGCACAGCAATAATTTAAATACAAGGAGCTAAAGAAAAAATAAAAATGAAATGTATTTTCGATTGCTCATCGGAGAATAGATGTCTAACGTTAAAAGCAGCTGAAATGTTAGGATTATGCAAAACAAAAATAAATTTTACTGTGCAAGATTTGAATAACTGCAAATCAAAAGTACATTACTTTACTAAAGCATCTGTTTCGAATTTAGACAGTAAATTTCATTTAAACGTAGTTTTTTTCTCACTCCTGAGATAATAAAATTACGTCCTTCAAAAAGGATAAATATTTCAGAATTTAATATACCAATGGAATGCGTTCTTGCTTACTAAGATTTTTATCAGCCATCAGAGATTTCCTGCTTATTAGGAAGTGCACATTTTTTTGTTATTTTTGGCCCAAACCAAATACGGTTGAAAACTGTAACATGAGATTAGTTGAATCTAAATTCGGTTTTGTTGTTCCTGGATCTTATAACGATGAATCATTTAATGAAGAATCATTCGATGAAGAATTTTTCTCTCCTAGACATTGCTTTCTTTCTAAGCCATTGGATAAAACTCTGCGTTCCTTTTGGGAAGCGGAACATATTTCAGAATAGAAACCTATAATTAGTGATGAGCTTAAATTTTGCGAAGATCATTTCGAAAGAACACGCATCAGAAAACCGTGTGTTCGATTTCTGCATCCGTACTATTGAAACAAAACACACAAGAAAATGGAAATCTTGGGGACTCAAAGATCATTGCATCTAAACGCTTCGATCAGCTTTGGAAACGATTAAACCGTGATCCAAAATCAAAGTTTCTTTATACTCAGTTTATTGAAGAAAATCTTGCATTTGGTCATATGGAAGAAGTCTTAAATATAGACGAAATTATATCTGATGATGAATTCTGTCTCCCACATCATGGTGTACATAGATCTGGAAATCGTGCTCATCCCTTAAGAATAGTATTCAACGGGTCAGAAAAACTTATCTAAATATTTCTTTGTATGATATTCTCAGTAAGGGTAGTGTAAGACAAGAGGATTTGTTTTCCATCAAATTTCGTTTTCGAAAACATGCTTATTTCTTCAGCTGCGACATTCGTCATATACTTAGAGAGATTACAACAAATCACGAAGAAAGGCAATTTCAAAAAATCTTCTAGAAACAGGGTCCCAATGAACCTGTCCAAATTTATAAATTAAAATCAATTACGTACGGTACAACACCTGCGTGTTACCTATGTACGCGAGTGTTAAAACTACTTGCAATTAATAAGAAAGATAATTTCCTCATCACAGCTAGCATCGTTCTACAAGACGTGTATTTAGATGATATTATAAATATATGTTCCAATTTGAAGGTACTTGAAATACTCAAGTCAAAACTTGTGCAGCTCTTTGAAAGTGCAGGAATGTTTCTGCACAAATGGTGTTTCTCACATTCAAGCAATGATTTTCCTGATCTTGAGTTTGATCAATTGCCTGAAGAAGACACTGGTCCTCTTTCACTTAAGGCTCCCGTCGACACGCCACCACGAATTTCCCCACCTAATGTTAATCCTATGGAGTTACGTACTTAAAGTCTCACATCTAGAATATTTATTTTAACTGCATGGAATAAAGTGCATTTTAAAGAGCATTAAAAAATGAAGGCTTCTGTGGAATTACTTATTTTTTCTTATTTTTGTAAGTATTTTTAAATTTTTATTAAAGATCTGAAAACTCGCATCCGGCGCACTAAATTGATCATAAAAATACTTTGAATAATCGGAAAAAAAAGTAATTCCACAGAAGCCTTCATTTTTTTACGCTCTTTCAAATGCATATTTTTTTAAATTTTTTTTATTTATTTCCCTGCTTGTAATTTGTTGAGTCAGCAAACTAAGCATGAAAAGAGGGGAAAGCAATATTAAGAGTCCCGCCTCAATGCGCAAGGATACATGGTAAAGACACGTTGACAAAAGGGGATTTACAACCCTTCGAGGGGAAGTCGGCCGATTTCTGGGAATTTCTTAGGATCCCCCCTAGTTGCGTAATATCCGTTGAAAGTTTGTCTAGCTTGCTATACAGATATCTATGTGGTATTTCACAGTGTTTTAAAAGTAAGCTTCATTCACGATTTCTTAAAAATAGAACTAATCCTTCGTTTCTTACGCTATTTTTACTGAGTATTTAAAAAAACACACACTATACAAATTACTTTATTAATTATTAAAATGAACAATAGATATTTTAGATACGCTATTTAGAGAGAGATAAAGAAGAAATTTGTTTTTTTTTTAAATTGTATTATAACTAAAGGAATATTGTTCAAATTTTTATGATAAAATTGAATGCACATCTACATAAATTATGTGCGTAACCATTTATTACTATTTTTTCAAAACTCCATTTGTAGGAATCAGATTAAAATATATCGAGTTTTTATGATTAAATGAAGCATACAGAGAAAAAATTTATTGCATTAATTTTTTTCTGGTTCTTATATATGTGAACAATTTTACATGGCTAATACATTTCTCAAGAACGGAAACATTATTTTACTGCTTTGAAACAGCGTATGGAGTAGCCGAATGGTTATGCTCGCTATTTTGTGGCTAGTGATGTTTTAGTCGCATCGAGGGTTCGAGGCCTATTTTCCTAGAACCGCTACCGTGTTTCGAATTTAAAAAACAATAAATAGTTCTCATGTTTCTTCCAATTACGACACTAATAAATATTTAATCCTTACAAATTTTGTTTTAAGATTTCGATCTCGAATTAGCTTTCCCCTTTCTCTTTAGTATAGCAACTAATGCAGAATGAAAATTATTAAATGGATATTATATGAATGAAGCTCTGCCAACAAATATTAGCTATCCAAGAGGCTACTGTTTTCTATACCCTATAAATACCGTACCTGACCACTTTTCAAAAATTAACTTGTTTTTTCTTTTTTATGTCTACTTTCATTAGTAACGAACTTAATTTTCAAACATAGGTCGTAATAAATTTCTCTTGAATTTTTTATTGGATTGAAATAAAATATACCTGCTTTCCCTCAAATTTTTTTCTCGGATTGAAGTGAAACAAATATAAAAATTAAGTATTTTATAAACTTATCTATTTATGTATTACCTTGAATCATTTATAAACTGGAATCAAGGAAGGTCTGAAAATAAATAACCTTATTTAGAATTTTAAGCGGGGAGGCAGCCTTTTTTTCCCCCCGAGAACTTCAAACTACATATTTTTAGTTTGGCTTAGTGGTCAAATGATTTTAATATTGATTTACAATTATTAACTATCAAATGAACTATTTTTTTATGTGGACCCACCTTGTTTGGCTAAATCTGTTCTTTGCAAAATTTTGCATAGAACTTTTTAATTTTTATTGAATTGTCTTTTCACCTCTCTAAAATAAAAAAAAAAAAGGGACGTTTCATGAAGATAGGTAAACGAGATTGCGCCAAACTATATATACGAAGGAAAAATTGCATTTTTATGATGGTAGTAATGCTTATTGATATTTTATCATTCTCGTCTCTTCTTTTCCAGTTAATGATTTTTTTAGTCTCAGTGCCAAAACATAAATAAATAACTTAGATTCTTTAGAAATAATCCTAGCACGAAACAAGTACTCGTTTTTATTGAGAGACTCTAATGAATTTCGTGTTAATTTCATATATATCTAAAATGTTATTCTCTTCTTATAATTAAAAATAGAGTATCCATAAGTGTAAATTTGTACCCCAACTACATTATTTTACATATTTAAAAGTCGAGAATAATCGACAAATTTCTATTACGATAAGTTTGTGTGGGCAAAGTCTTTTGATTGAGATAAATTTATAATTTAAGGTTGATTTAATTATTTATTTTTTTTAATATAAATGTAGATTACGATTATATGAAGTATCTTAGAATATAGCTTTCCTATAAAGTTCGTAAAATTAGTTACCATATTTTATGTCTTATTTCTTTTCTATTAAATAGCATTATATTTTTTAGAAAAATATGATTTATTAAAGCTTAGATTTTGTTATTTATTTGTTTGCATAAATGACGTACTAGTGTAACATGAACTTTTCGGTGATAGACTTCAGAAAAATTAACCAAGGTCTGATAAAGGTAACGACACCTGAAATCGATCTGGGTTCCGCGGAACCTAAGTACCTTGGCACTTTGACAGGTGTGCCGTTAGTGATCACCATTTTCTTAATCAAAGCGCCATTTTTTAGCAAAATTTTAATTTTTATACAAGCTTGAATTCTTAAATGCAGATTGTTTATAAAAAAATAAGTATAACTAAATATTTTTTGGGTAAAACAAAATCTTAAATTTCATAAAAGTCACGTGCTTCAAATACATTAATCGAGACACATTAGGTCACATATTAGTCTCCATTCTTTGACTCAGTCGATATTTCTCAAATTGATATATTGACCTGCACTCAATTGAAACTAAAATTTAATCAATTTCATATCATGCAATTTTTGGGTTGACATTAAAGAAGAATATCCTGAAATTGTCAAAAGAGTTGTGAAACATCTAATGTCATTTGTTTCTACCTATGTATGTGAAAACGTTTTCTCTTTGTACACTGCGACAAAAACAAAATGCAGAAACAGATTGGTTGCTGAACAGGATATTAGATTGCAGATTTTATCAATTATTCCAGGCTTTGAAATACTTTGAAATAATAAAAAAAAAAAACAATCACAGCTAAGTCATTAAAAATTTTCTTTTTTTTTAAAAAATTTGTTTTAATTTTAAATGTTGTTTTTATTTATTGATATAATACATTTTAGAAAAAAAAAATAAAAAAAAACCGCCATTAGCTACCTTTCCCTTCATTATCTTATTAAGAAGTTTGTGTTGTAATGAAAAAAAAAAAAAGATGCAGGAATAATTTTGCTAATTTGAGTAGGATAAAGCTTTGATATCCTATTTTTTCAACACTTTGATCAAGAGGTTCGTTCAAGAAAATGATAAGCTCAAAGAGTTCCCAAAGTGTAAAAGGTTGAATACACCTGTTATAGATAATTGTTTCACTCAAAACAAAAATTGAGTTATGGTAATGATTTTAAAACTTTTGTTTTCAATATGAGAGTAATCCAAAAAAAATCTTATAAAAAAAGTAAATGAAAAGTGTATATATATATTAATAGAAATACATATATATATGTATTAGTTTTTATTAATTTCGTTCTAAAAAGCAACACGAGAGCTATAGAAATATTAAATAAATGTATATTACAATCTGTGTCTTTTAGTTATAAAAATCAAACTCTTAATAAAAGCATGTGCCATGATATAAATTTTCTTTCAAATTGGGGCAATTAGAATTGGATGCAATATTATCAACAGAATTCTAATAATTATTTCAGTTAATACAACAACATACTGACAATACAGCAATTTGTTCTGACTTGATACCGTCTTTTTAGCCACCCAAGGGGCTATTGTTTTAGTTGGGTCAATTTTGGCGAACCAGATGACTTTTCGCGTACGAAATCACTTATAAATCGTTTGTTTCAATTTTAATTACATTTAGCTTAAATATATTCAATTTAATAATTTGTCATTTCCTTTAATTTTGATTACGCGTAGCTGACATAAAATTCAATTTAATAATTTATCGTTTCCTATAATTTTAATTACATTTATCTTTAATTTATGCTTTAATTTTAATTACATTTATCTTTAATTTATGCTTTAATTTTAATTACATTTATTTTAGTCATTACATCAAATGACTAAATAGTTTTCATCATATCAACCATTTTCGTTTTGTCTTTTGATAGTTTATATTTCTTCGTATGCAATCAATGTTCTTCCGTTTCAAAAGGTAGATTAGAAGCCCTTTTGACATTTATTGTTGGGGTTATAACTGTACTAATGTTATTTTCTTATAATGGCCCAATTTTTAACCAGAAATTCAACTGTAAAGATATTCTTAAAATTTTATAAGTTGTATAATTTTAAATTGGAAATAATTACAAAAGGCTTACCTGGAATACTTTTATAACAAGAAAAAGTATTTAACACAGACCTGCAGAACAAATAACAGTCAAATTACAAAAGTAGAATTTACACACTTTGATTGTGGTAAACGGGTTGAAAAATGTCTACCATTCGCGACAGGAACAAATACTCACATTCATATATGACTGATTGTTAAATGAACTCGGAAATAAATGATAGTTTGTACTCGAACAGTGATCATATCCCCACACTCGCAATGCTACTGCTAGTGACATACCAATGTAGAAGCAAATACATAGTTTAGGGTTGAACATGTGCTTTCGATAAGTTCGGAAGTAATACAAAAAAAAAAAAAGAAAGAAAGAAAATTCCACATTAATGTAATTACTAAGTTGACATGTTTGCGACAGTACCTTTTATTTCTACATTTTTATCTTTTTGATGAATATTTAAAAAATGTTTACTGAACTCTTCCAAGATATTTTGTAAAATCCCTGGGTACTACTAAACACAGTTTGTAGACCATTACTTTAGGGGAAACGAACATTTTTCGAAGTGACCCAAAATCGCCATACTGAAAAAATAACATACAGATATAGCAATCATCAATATATTTAAGCGCATTCCCCTATAATTAGTAATATGATTGTGTAAAAATTAGGTTTAAAACCACTAATGAAAATGAAAAACGATTATATTCTTCGGATCCAAAAGAAATTTTAATATCAATACGACTTTTGAGCAACAAAATAAATCAGATGATTTTCTTCGAGCAAAAGATAATGCATAATTTTTAAAATATTGCAAAAAAAATTTGAACGAAGTGAAATAATTATATTTGCTTAAATGATAACTGGTAACTAATGCATACATGTTTTTTTTTTTATTGTATAACATTATGCATGTAAAAAGGCACCTATTTTACGTGTTTATAAATAATTTGAATCAATCAATCAATCAAGGTGTGAGTTTTTTTTGACAAAAAGTTTTAATTCATCTCTTAATAATTCATATCCTTGTCTTGATTTGGATTTATATTATTTTGTAATGCATTGATGTAAGTTGAATCTTTAACACATATAATATGTTTTTAAACTTAAACACTGCACCTGAGCCCAAGTCTTTTGTTTGTGATATTTGTCATGAGACTTTCTCTGAAAGTGATACTTTTAAAAGTCATTTGAGCATTCATACTAAAGAAAAGAATTTTGTTTGTGAAATTTGCAAGAAAGCCTTTTCTGCCAATGTTAACTTAAAATTACACTTGCGTATTCACGCCAAGGTAAAGCCTCATGTTTGTGAAATGTGTAAAAAGGCTTTCGCTGACATAAGTACCTTTAGAAGACACGTCCGTATTCACACCAATGAAAGGCCTCATGTTTGTGAAGTCTGCCAGAGAGCATTCTCTGAAGGTAGTTCTTTGAGAAAACATATGCGTATTCATACGAATGAAAGGCCTTATGCTTGTGATATTTGTGGCAAGACTTTCTCTGAAAGTAGTAGTGTTATAAGACATGTACGTATACATACGAATGTAAAGCCTTACGTTTGTGAAATTTGTCAGGAGGCTTTCTCTGACAGAAGTGCTTTTAGAAGACATGTGCGTGTTCATACCAACGAAAAGCCGTATGTTTGTGAAGTTTGTAAGAAGTCTTTCACCCAAAGTGCAAACTTAAAAAGACATATGGGTATTCATTCTAATGAATAACATTTTGCTGGGGATATTTGTATGGAAGCTTACACAGTAATTAGTAGTATTAAAACGTATTTGAGTTTCTCTGCCAATGTAAAGTATTCAGTATGTGAAGTTTGTTACAAGGTATTTTCTACTCATCGTTAGTTAAAATGATATCCATATTTAGTAAAAGCCTTTTATTCATGACATTGGTCAGTGGACTTTCTCGCAAAGTAATTGTTTTATCTTATTTACACACGCCTTCGAAGCAACCACCTCCTCAGCAACTTGCCTTCTGTATGTAAGTATGGGAAATGAGTATTGAAAGAAGACGTTTATGGAAAAAGAACTAAAAAAAAATCTTGTTGCATCAAACTATGCTTATCTGTGATCAATGCATCATGAGAAAAGAAAAAAAAAAATTTGACTTCAAATAAGCTTAAAATGAGAGGATAATGGTTAATGTAATATGTATTTAACAAAGGCAGTAACCCTATGCAGGCAAAAAAAAAAAAAAAAACCTCATTATCTCAATTTCATAGTTCTAATACTTATCTAAATAATGTAAGCCCTTAAATGGTTAATTGAATGAAAAGCCTAACATTTGTCTAATTTCCCAAAAGGCTTTGGTTGAAAGTAAAAACTCATTTTGGCATTATTCAATTAGAGAATTTGAAAATTTGGTATTCAAGTGGATAATTTTCCTCATCTCGCCTAGAGAATTTCACTTTATGCTTTGAAGATGTGATGCAAATTTCATTTGTACAAAATTGTGTTTGAAGTAAATATGTGGCATAATTATTATATCATATTTAGGAACTTATAACTGAAATATAAGAATTTTTTTATTTCAAATAATTTTCTATTCCTTATTGTTAATTATATAACTTGATTACAGTTTTCAGAATTAAATGGAGAAAAGAATGCAAGCATAAATGTTTTTTTTTGTAAAAGTTGAAGAAGTGTAGTTGTACTTTTATTGAACTAAATTGTTTTACATGTTTTTATGTAAATTTCTTTCATTTAATAAAATGAACAATTGTAAAAAAATGCAAAACAAAAAATTTATTTAGAAAAGGTATTTCTGTTAATATTGAAACATTTTGTTTTCCTGCAGTTTTGAAATTTTTTTTCGTATGAAAAATGTTTTAAGTCTTATTGAAAATGGTATTTGATAAAAAATCTACAATAAAAATAGTCTATGCTGCCAATGATTATTTGTGTTTCCAAAGGACTTTGCCCAATGTTATTTTGTTGGTTACCAGTGCTGATACCTAACAAAGATGACATGATTTTTATTTAAAATATTAATAAGTATACTATATAAGAATGGCTGTGCTGAACTAAATCATGTAATGAAAAAGAGCTGTCAATTTTTTGTTAGAAACCAACAAAAGGGAAGTAAAATGTTGCCATTCTTGGAAGTTGATGTAAATGTTCAAAAACTGCATGTAAAAAGTAATTAAAGTAATATTTATGTAGCAAATACTATGACATTTTTTATTTCTATTAGTTGTTTATTTGTTCTTAGACATTTTCAAATACAGTAAAATTAATATATCAATTGGTAAATTAATTAAGGGTTTATTTGTAGTTCTTCTTTCCAGTTGTTTCTCTGGATATGATTTCCAACTCTTCTGCTTTTCTAAGATATTTTTAAATTTAATATGTAACTAACCTATTGAAATTTCATGTAAATAATATTAATAATAAAATGAATGTAAAAATAACATCTGCACGAAATTTATATGTTAAAGGTTTAAAACATGCCCATTATTGTGCATTACATAAAACTTAGACCGATTTTCTATAAAAAATTTTTTATATAAACAAATTCTGTGCAATGATGGAATTAGTAATAATTTGAATATTATTTCATAATATCTGAGCTTTTTCAAAACAAGAAGGAGCAGTTAGTTTTTGTTATAAGCTACATGTTAGTTGTGTTTGGAATTGTTTGAAAAAAGAGAGATAGGAGCAAAACACACACATTTAAAAATTAAGAACATCTTTTGACGTTTTAAAATTTTAAAACCGTTATATCTTCCCCAATTCTTTAGAGGAAAAAAAGTGTTTGGCTGAAAAAAAATCACCCCAATAATTACTTACCTGTCACTCCCTTTTCGATCCTCCTTATTATGTCTTGTGTTGCTTACTGTCTTATCTTAAATGAGGGTAACACATTACTATGATATCTTTGCAATTAATCTCTTTGATCTTTCTTCTTGGTATTCTATGTTATATTTAGTGTTGAGTCTAGATCACGTATGCATTTTAAAAATAAATTAATGAGTGCCGAGTGTAGGTTGTCCTAATACGAGCATAGTGTCATTAAAATTAAGGAACCAACCTTTATATTAAAATGAATGGGATGTATCTAATTTTGAATATTTTGATTATGAATGTTTTAATTACTTATTTTTGAGCATAAGTAAACAACCCTATTTCAAGGGTTGTTTACTTATTAATTACCCTTGTTTAAAAGTAAATTTCAACATTTACTTCCTTTAACAATTCCCTCTGTTTAAAGAAATATTTCTTCATTTCTTTGAAAGTGGAATCAAGTAAATGTTAACCTTTGTAGGTAATGAAATGTATGAAATTGTTATTAAAATTTATCAATACCAGACTGTGAAAGAATAATATAAAATGCTTTTGTACATAACTAGAGGGCGTGCGGTCATAATTTACGTGCAAGAGCAACAGGAAATCAGTATTAAGGGATGAGCTAAAAATAAAGTGATTGTTTACATATTGGGGCTGCTGTAAGCAAGAATGCATTTAAAAAAGCTGATTCTAATTGCTAATTATTGGTCAATATTCATGTACTCTAACCAACTGAAACAACAACAAAAAAAAAAAAAAAAAAAATTGCAGGCATTTTTATTTAATTTTTTTCCTTCTTATTTTGACTTATGATGTGCAAGAACAGCAACCCATCATCCTAGAGATTTATATAAGGGGGGGGGGTTATTCAACTATTAATACTAGGCTAGGATGTATATTGTAATATTTAATGTCCACTTTCTGAGTCATCTCTTTAGTGGCACCTTTCACTGCTATTGAAATATTTTGAGGTCTAGTTAAAGATCTTATCTGTGCAATTTACATGCCTTTACAGCCTTGTAAATTGAGATTGTAATATTGTTTATATGGGCTTAGAAATGTATGCAATGTGTTGAATTTTAAAAAGCTCTATAAATCTGGTGATTGCATTCCTCTTAATAAATTGTTTTTTGAATAATTGTCTAAAAACTACGATAAAAAGGCTATGTTTGCAAATATTACTATATCCTTTTGTCTATTACCATATAGTTCATTTAAAACGTACAATCCTTCCACATTTCAATGTATCCAAGTACAATCCACATTTTCTATGTGTTAAATTTGTTTCCAAACATTGTGGAAATTTCAACAAACGTTTCACACAGCATAACCAGATTAGGCTCTTTTGCAAAAAAAACCACATTCACTCAATAAGTTTGTTTCATCTTATACCTTCTTTCTAGGAAATTTTAACCCCTCTTAATAACCCAAACACATTAATTCAGAAAAAAATTAAAAAAGCAGCACACTTTTTTTTTTTTTTTTTGCATATTTATATATCCTAATGCAAGAATAGATTGGTCTTTGTGGGATCTAGAGCATCAAAGGCTGTTATTTCTTTTACAAGATGCTTTTAATTCAATTGTAGTCTGAAGTATTTCATTTTTTGCAGGAATATTCTGAATACTTATTTACTAGTTACGGCTTTGTCCACTACTTTTTTGAATAATACTACACAGTAGATTTATCATGAGTATATTCCAGAGGTGTAAGATTTTTACTCTGAGAGATTATGCTGAAATTTTCAGAGGTAATGTCTATGAGAAGTGTATTTACTACAATTCAAAATAATATGTTCTAAATCATTACTATGGTTATAGGTTTTACACATAGCATCCCAAGAGTTATCCAGGTTATTCACAAAGATGAATATAAGCAATTTCTCTCCTACTGAACTTGCATTTTGTCAACAACTATTTCTCTCTTTTATTATTATACACAGTAGTTTTTTTTTTTTCCTACTTATTAGATAACCTTTTTTTTTCACTGGTATAATATATGCAACAATGATAACTTTTGTTTTGCTCAGAATGTGAGTGAAAGGCTAAAGATAATGAATGTGACCCCTCTCTCATAGCTTATAATTTTTTCGATTCTAATAGATTTTCTCAATTTTATAGTTTTGAGATAAGAATTATCTGTTTGTATCATAAAAAATGAAGTTATTTTTGAAGATAATGATGAATAAAAATTATTCTAGTTGTGATAGAATTAGCTCTAATAGATTATGCTGAAACTTTCAAATAATTTTAATTTTAGAATAAGTTTTATATAAATTTCATTGCGTTTAAGCAAACGATTTAAAATTATGAATTATAATTCAATCTCATTATATCGAAGACTAAATACAAAAAAATATAGGGAGAAATATTTCTTCTTTTAATTTTAAATGTAACATAGATACTAACAGTGCCATACCCAGAAATTAATTTTGGAAGGTACATATCGCCATTGCCATGAAAGAAGCAACTTCTTTAGTTTAGAGTTACCACTTGGTAAAAAAAATAATAATACTCTATATTTCTTATTTCGTCTATTTAAAATTGTTAATGGCTAAAAAGGTGCGAATATAGTGCAATGAAAAACTCTATGTATATTCTACTTAATTTAAACGATTTTTCAGATGTACGTGCGGTAACACATAATGTAACAATTTTTTTTTAAAGTTAGTGGACATTCAGGTAATCTACATTGCAATCTAGTAAAGCTTTTAAAGCAGTTAATCTACGAGTACTGTGCTGTGCAAGAAATTTTTTTCTTTTTCCATAGTTGATATAGTCTGTAGTCAAAGTACTAATACTATAATCTAAATGTGTTTCTTTCGTTATTTCTAATTTATTTCTTATGTGCACACACAGACATAAGGTCATTATCCGGTTTGATGAAAATATTTAATGAACTTATAACTGCTTTGTGTTTTATAAATCTTTGTTTAGGATGTAAAATTACTACATTCAAAAAATTGTTAAAGATAGAAAAACACAAAGTACGCATAGTGTTAATCGGGGGGGGGGGGGGCGGCTGTGGTGGCTCTACCGCTGAATACTTATACATCTTAAATCCGAACCTCATGATTTAAAAGTTTTCAAAATTGTGTTTGCTAGATCTCCTCGTCGGGTTGAAATGGTTGGTTCAAACCGTGCACAATTTTCAGTTCCATTCTGTTTCACCTTAACTCGGCAGTGCTGATAATGCTACTTCGGGCGATTCACAGCCGTTGTCAATGAAATTTGGGTTACACTAGGAGAAGAGATTGACTAATAACGACAAAATTTGGTGAAGAAAGAAAAGAAGTGCTGGATTTTTTTTTTATTATTTATTATTCTAAGTGCGCATCATTAATTCCATTATTTCATTTATAACACCTGTTAATGAAACAAAAATTTCTGTTATGTTTCACACCTTCATCCAATCCATTGCCAAGCTTATCTTCAAAGAAACTTTATGAATCATTAGATATCGCGTGCTTTCATTATTTATCACATTTTAAATAGTTAAATACACGAGGTGGTTTAAAATACCAATCCAACCTCTTATACAAATATTAATGACAGCTCCTTCCTTTGCATTTAGGTGCAATAAAACCTACTGTTAAATTAGAAGAGACTTCATAACTGCTTTCAATTCTTGTGTCTTGCCACACTCGACTTTGAGAATGTCCTTCAGTCACCCAGTATCAACCACATACACACAAATAGTATTCTGTCGCATTTTCTTCCTTTAACTCCCAAGTTTTTCTCAAATATTTACTGTTCCATAAAAATATGTATTTTGAGAAGCACAGCCTGTCTTTCCGTTCCTCAAATGAAATTCCATATTTTTCAATATCCTGTTCAAGGCAGTCATGCGTATATGTTTCTCGAAAAATATCGGTATCATCGTTCAATTCTTTCAGAACTTTGTCTAACGTAGGAATCTCGTTTTTACAAAAAAAAAAAAAACCTATGGATTTTTCGTCGAACACATGCTAACTTTCGACTCCAGGTCTTTTTTTCAGAACTTAACGTCTTCCCTTCTTTTGAAATGAAAAATTGTTCTTTTAGAAACACTAGTTCGTTGAGAAACCTTTTTAACGATCTGATAGACAGATTCTCGAGTTTTTTTTTTTTATTTATTTATTCGAAGTCAAGTATAACCATTCAATAAGTTTCTCCGGGCTGCACTTCAGATTGATTTTCCTCGCTATGACGTTGAAAACAGTGTTAGGGGGATTTTTTTCTTCAGCCATATTTAGAATGTGAAACAAAAACGAAGAAAATAGCCGGAGAGATATGAATTGTTAGTATGAACAATACCTAAGATGCAAAACGAATGGCATTGAATTGGCGTGGAAGCGTAGCAAGCTTGCCAGAAATGTTACCTTGAAAACCGATTTCCAGCCAAACTGAAAATCTATCCTGTTTCATTCACTTAGTTTAAAAAATAAATGTTTTAAATATGTTATTAATTTAAAATATATCCGAAAAAGTTTACTTAGTTTAAAAAATAAATGTTTTAAATATGTTATTAATTTAAAATATAACCGAAAAACCATAAGCGTTCTAATGTATGACATTTTTTAACAGATTTCTTTGCATTTTTTTTATATTGAATTCCGAAACAAGATAGAACTATCTTTCAAGCGGATTGGTACATTTTCTACCTTTTTTTGCTCAGTGTTGCCAAGTTCAAGTGAAACAGAGCATAGTAAGGATTTGTTGTCATCACTTTCTTCACAAATATTACTTAAAATGAGACTTGCTCTATCAAAGAAATATATGTGATTTCATCCGCTGTAATAGAAAAACATTTTCTAGAATTTGTTCTTTCAATCAATTTTTTTAAAATGATTTCGTTACGTGCTAGTGTAATTTCGTTTTGTTTATTAGACGTTGTCTACGATTCATTTTTAGCTGATGAATTTAAATGCGATTGCAGCATATCGTATCCTGTATCATTTCGGAACTTTTGCAATTGACGGAAAGCCCCATCTTTACGGTTATGTTCCACACTTTCAATCTGTTCTATTAATTTGACCTGAATCACGATGATTATTAAAGAAAGTTAATTTCTTGCCCCAGAAAATTACTGTTTTTATAATTGGACGAAGTGTGTTTTTTTAAAAATTTTCTTTTGTTTGTCGAACGCTGACAGTATCGATAGTATCTATTGCGACTTATTATACAATGCTCCTTAAATTGTCGACAGTTAGCTTAGAATATGTGCGGTATTTTTTCCCCCATGATGCTCACACAGAGTTTTTCAATCGATCTGTGCCAGAAACGAAAGGACTGATGAACTAATTGTTCCAACGTATTCACTGTTTGATTTGCTCTCATATTCCTTGGCAAAACCTACTCAATACTTACGGTAAATTCTATCATGAGTTTTGGAATAAGTGAGCCATGGGTGTCCTAATAGTAAATTATAGCGAAATTTCCTCTTCATTTTTTTCATTACCTAAAAGGAGAACTTGGAAACACATACGAGTACGTGGCTGTTTGCATCCAATATTTTCCATGGATAACATTTTTTTTTCTCCGTCAAGTAGCTTGCAATTGACGTAATTTGCCAGATTTTTCAAATTATCGCGTCGTTTTTTTTTTTTTTTTTTTTTTTTTAATTTTTTTTTTTTAATTAGGAAATTTTTTTTTAAGAATATTTTGATTCAAGTTCGCTTTTGGAATTTTTTTCACCACAGGTAAAAGAATTGCCATTTCTAATAAATAAATTAATAATTAAAAGAATTGCTATTTCTAATAAATAAATTAATAATTAAAATAATTTCCATTAAAGTAAATGCTATTTGTTACTTACTGTTGAATAAAAAAATTAAGAAAACGTTCTAGCAAATTAAGGTTATAGATAGATTGACCTAGATTTCCCGACTTATGTTCATTTACCAAAGATGAGATTACAACTCGTGGATGATTCATTTCCGCAAAGAGATGATATGCGGAGATGGGCACTTTCTGAAGATATATTTTAGGCGCTCATATATTATATTAGATATATTTTCGGCTTCTGTAAGGAAAAAAAAATTCTTTTTTTATAATGTTTTTCTGAATTTTACTTGGTGTGTGTGTGTGTGTATGCGTCATTAAATTTTCGATCTTTAATTTAACCAACTTTCCATTTAGCTAGAGCTCTGGAACTTTGGGAATCATTCTTATTCGCCTAACAATACAATATTTAATCGTTTGCGACAAGTTTTAACTAATATTTCAATATTTTTTTTAGTAACGTAATTTGTGTAGTAACCTGGCGCCATCTATGGAATGTATATTGAATTTCGCAGAGAGAGTGATCTTAAAGACGAGAGAGATATGAGGGTTTTTACAAAGTTTTAACTAATATTTAAATAATTTTTATAATAAACTTTGTCATCATATAAAAACGTTGGTTTTTATCTTGAATTTTATAATTCTTTCACAGAAAACTCTTGAAGGGTAAACATTTTCTATAGTGATGCCCCTTTCCCTCTCTTTGTATTTAAATACTGACCCTGAAGCACATTTTGGACACAGCAAAACCTTTGCTATTCTTTTTTCAGGAATTTGCTTGGTCGAAATAATTGTTTCTCTTATTGGTGAAAAAAAAATTATTTTTTCAAAAGTTTGGAACATCTGTAGCAGTAAAATAAAGGAATTTTACTGAAATATTTCAATATCCATAAGAAAAAACTTGGAGAGGGGGAGGGCACACACATGTGTCCCTTTGCACCCCCTCCTTGTACGCCAAAAGATATAAGCAAACATTTTCGAGGGTGGCAAACCGCAATTATCATATCGCGTTTTCTCAGTAGCCATCTTTGAAGCCTTGTTCTTGTTATAAATCTTCTCCGATCTTGTGTGGGTGTACGAAAGAAAACAACGACACAGAGAATACTGTGACACTTTTCGACACGGCAAATGACTCTTTATTCAAAAATATTTAGGATAGGACAATGACAGGTAGCAAAAAGTAGGACATAAGTTAATAGTACAAACAGACATGTTAGCGACACATACAGATACAATGCTTGAAATCATAGTCACAGCAGCACTCGTTATAACAGTCGCTGCATTTTAAATACCTTCAGCTTTGTAATTCACACAGTGGACAAATCTCCGCAGTAATAAATACTCTGCACTTTCAAGGCATACTCCGATAATTCCCGATAGATTATCTGGATCACGCTACCGACAGATCCGCTCAGTCAATGCCGATCAATTCGCTGTGGCTTCGCATCTTTCCATATTTGTAGCTGTTCCAGCTGGGTGTGATGGTACACGGAAAATTCAAGAAAAGTACACAATAATCCTCCTAGTTCAGATGTCACAAATATTCCTGCACCTTTTAGAATCTTTAATTTGTCGCCAAATTCGTCATCAGGGTAAATGAGTCATTGCTTAAACTGGAATTGTCTGACAGATGAAATCCATTTTCCCTTGTAAGTGAAACGTTTCAGAGAAGCATCATCTCAGGTTTATAACACTTTTTATAGTGGACGCAAGATTTTCCCGAAGTGTTTTAAATGCTGGAGAGCCTCCCCATTCACATCCTTGAGTGCCTAGAACTGCCTCTTTACGTGTATTCATTTATCATTTTCTAGTATTGTGGCTGCAGTAGCCTAGTGGTCATGGTCGCGAACTCGTGGCTGGAGGTTTTCGTTGAGATGGGGATTCGAGCCTTAACTCTATTAAAGACCCGCCATGTAATTGGGGCTGATGCACGTTAAACTAGCTGTGGCTCAAAGTCCTCCCGTATCGGGATGTGTAAGTTATTAGAGGGAGGTGTTGTCCTTTTCTCTTGACCGAGTTTCAAAATTTTGATATCCGTCTCCAGTAGCCCTCGTGTTGCTTCAAGTTCGATGTAAAAAAGAAAACTAATCAATCAATCAACCTCTTCTAGATGTTGGCATTCTGTGGGTGATTAGACTTGTAGATGTCGTCTAGCTGAGGCTAGACATGAAGATAAATTACAACAACATGACTACGCTAACTCATCAATTTGAGACTTGCATGAATTTATTTTGCAAAAAATGTTGTACATGTTATTATAAAACAAGTATATTTAAATTACAAAAATGAATTAAAAAAGGTCAATCTATATATTTTTAACAACATACTTTACTATATGTATACAATATATGGTGATGGTTAAACTAGTTTGATGTTAAAAACATTCCATGGTTGAGACTTGATAGACTAAAACACAAAAGTGTTTAATAATTAAAAGTAAAACTAAAATATTAATATTCAGAAGATTGTAAAAAGATATCAAATGGTAATAAAATAAATGGAAACCTTTAAACATAAAATTATTCAAAGAAATAAAGATCCAATTTTTCATTTTCAAGGCGCGTAAATTTTATGTAGCCTACGCTTAGAATCGTTTTATAACTAAACATTCCTTTTGCTTAGAAAAGGATCCATGTTTCAGCTGACACATATACAAAGTGCTCACTAAATTACTTACCTCAATTACTCAATAATTAATTAATTACTCACTAAATTACCACCCTCTTAACTTCAGAAGGGCGGCTGCTATATTCATAAAAGTGGTGTTTAAGTAGCCATGCGCTAATGAATGAAACCACCTACGTTGATATCTGATGGAAAACTGTGGAGTTAGCATTCCTATCTTGAAAACGTAAAGAGATAGGGGAAAAAAGTGATTTACAAAATTGTAGAACGTTATCGATTTAAACCTTTTGGACATTAATACAAAGATAGAATACTTAAGACACGCATTTGTTTTTTCGTGATTTCCTACACTGTGACGTTACGAAACTTGAACAGAAGGAGAAATGATTGTCTTTCGGGCAAAACACGACACCGCAAAGTGGCACAGTGGTATTGCTTGTGATCCCCATACAAAAGAACAACGGTTCAAACCCCGAAGGTTCCATCCTTGTACTGATTGTCTTTATAGACAAAGTAGACTAATCGTAGATCGTGTAAAATACTATCGCATCAACTCAACGTAACTTGCGCTTGGTGTGCGAAATATTTCTGGTATGCAAATACGTAAGAAATGTCACGCCTGTTCACCTGAGACAACTATAAAAGAGACAGCTTATTGAGATTGTAGTATGTTGATGCTCATGGTTGTGGAGCGATTTTCCAAAGCCCGATCAGCAGCAGGGTTGTACCGGCAATCTTTCGCTGAAATTCTGCATCATTCTAACCAAACCATCCTAACTGTTGTAAAACGCTTAAGAGAAACAGGCTGCTTGACTAATCGAGATCGATCTGCAGATCAGCTATGGTAGGACGTCTTACTAAAAAGTAAAGTTTAATCAAATGAATATAAGTATACGTCCTCGCATATCCGAAATGCAGCACAAGAGAAATCATTCAACCCTGTGGCCTCTTCAAAATTCCTAAGCGAAATAGGCGCTCATCCATACCGACCAAAGCGTCAACAGGTTTTACTGGACGGTGATGCCGAGCAACGCTATGTTTGATTAAACTTTATCATGATTTAGATACTGGTCCAGCCTACATTTTTTAAAGATATAGTGTGGACAGATGAGACATGCTTTTCACGGAATGTCATAATACCCCCCCCCCTCCTCCTCCAAAGAACCAATTATTGGACGCCGAAAAATCCTAGTTGTTTTACCGATGTTCGACATCAAATGCGATTTTCTATTAACTTTGAAAATGTAATTTACAATAGCAAGGTGGAAGACCTAATATTTTATGATGACACATTAACAGGTGCACAATATTTACATTTACTACAGAACGTAAAACCCGATTTTGTGGAGAGTCGGCCGTTGTTTAATCTTAGGAATCTATGGTTTCATTACGACGGTGCACTTGCTCACAAGACATCTCCAGTGAAGCAGTACCTCGTCAAGAAATTCGGGAACCAAACAATTAGACATGGTAGTTTCGAAGAGTGGCCACCACGTTCGCCTGATCTGACTCCACTAAACTTTTTCGTGTTAGGATACCTGGAAAATCAGATGTATGCCATGCCCCCACAAAAATTGCTAGAACTCCAACGACTCATTACGGATGCTTTTGCCAAAGTGTCATGCTCTATGCTCTAAAGTGTGCAACGTGACACTCAAACACGGATCAAAATCTGCATTGCAGCTCACGGTGAGAAGTTTGAACATTTCAAATAAATAAAAGTGTATTATTATAACTAGTTGTTTTTTCTTCCTCCAATCGTTTTGCTGGAAATCACGAATCAAAGTGTAGGAAATCGCGAAAAAACAAATATTCATTTTAACCGTCTTAATCTTCGCATTAATGTCCACAAGGTGTCTTTTTGAACAAAACTGATGATGCTCCATATCTTTGTATGTCGCTTCCCCCTCCCCTATTTCGTTCCGTTTTCGAGATAGGAATGCTAACTCCACAGTGCCCCACTAAGTGGCTCCGTAGGTAATTTCTTTCTGGTTACTTTACTGTACCTAAACAAAACCTTTTATGAATATAGCAGCAGCCGTTCTGAAATTAAGAGGGTGGCAATAAACTTAAGTGGCCATCCTGTACACACACCCACGACCCCCCCTCTCCACTCATGCACACACACATATTCTGAAATTAATTAAGTAGGTGCAGTGTGAGGAGATAAGTTTATATTAAGATAGAATATCAGGATATATGTTAGTTAGGGTTTAGTACTAAAAATAGCAACAGGAACAACAACAATATATATCTGAAAAAAATGTTTCACACACTCACAGATTTTTTTTAACATAGCTTACGTCTTACTAAAAAGTCAATTTAGTGAAAATATCTACGCTGTACATGGATAAAAAACTGTAAAATATTACAATGTGATCATTGTGAAAATCAATTTTCAAGATCTTTCATTTCTTCTTGTTCATTTGTTATGACATTGCATTATAGATGGCCAAAATTAACTTTAAGTATTAATTTTTTTTATCATCTATATCGGTAAATTGACGTAAGCTAGCGATAAGGTTTTTAATCAAATATTTCTCTAAAAGAAAAGATTCATTAAGGAAATTATCTTATTACAATTCTTTCATTTTCAGCTGTTCACATTTTCAAGGTTTTTTTTTCTTGTTATCTTGTCCTATATTATTTGCATATTTTATTGGTTTTAATCTGACGCAAAACATTATATAACTGGTATGAAATACATTACGTATTTCTCACATTGGAAAAATCAAAAGTTAATTTCAGAATGCCATTTTCTTATATTTCTTCCGATCTTCTTGACCTGATTCTCACTCTTATGGGTATGGATGGTTGAAGAGTTACTTGCATATCAGGCAACACTTTAGCTCTTGAGTCTAAAGATTCGATGGTATAGTTCCTTAAAATGGATGATATGATGGTTTTCATTTCCATAACAGCGAATTTCTGACCTGAAATAACGGTAATGGAAATAAATAAGCATGTAAGTAAACATTATATTATAAAAAAACAATCAAATAAATTTTACTTAATTTTGTAAACTTATTGATGAAGCATTCTTGAAATACTGTGGGAATTATTCATGTTTACAAACTTCCTCATGAATTATTACTCTATATGCAAATGCTTATGTAATATTTCTGAAAAAGAGAACAAGTATACCGTAATGAATTTCTGAATTGAACTTTGTGTTTCCTTTTATCATTTCAAATAATTAGAATTTTTTAATATTTCTCATAAATAGGCTTAATTGTAGAGAAATATTCTAATTTAAAACAGCAGTATTAATTTTATTTGATTAGTATACAACTAATTTATGGAACAACGTTCAATTTCAAAACTAAACTGCTTATGAAGAAACCCGAAATTAAAATAGAAAGTATACCTTAATTAAAAAAAAAGAAATTTATTAAACGATAATTAACAATCGTTATGATTTTTCTTTCTAAAGAAATCGAAATTTTATGTTTTGTTTTTTAATCTATTTCTTAAGTGCAATAGTAGATAATAATGAGATAAAAGCATTCTAGGAGAAGGAAGAAAAATCAAACTAAGACATATATTCGAGTAGAGGATGTAGAAAACGAAATTAAAAATTTATATTCCAGTAGAACTGACAAACCAATCTAGAAATTTACAGACGGAAGAAACTCTCACCACACATTAATATCATTGTGTGCAATTAAAGCATATGTATTCTTTCTTGTACAGGGACGTTGAAAATGTGAAACATTCAAGAAATGTATAAGCTTAAATATATAATAAATAAAATTAAGTGTCAATTTGCCATAAGGTGCAGAAAAATAAATAAGCATATTGTTACTATCCTACAACGAAGCTTCCTTGCAATGTCATTTTTATTGTTGGAAAGAGTCTTTTAGAGGTTTTGTGGAGTGCATTGAAGGGATTAGCAAGGATCCCCGACTTTGGGAACAAACATGTGACTTTTAGCGATAGAATGAGGGTTATTGGAAAGGCTCGAGCTTTCTCGATATTTCAAATTAGATGAGAAGTTAAAGTATTTTTCCTGTGGAGTCGCACATGGCTATAAATATGTGGAATTATTGCGATGAGTGTGAATAAAGAATCTGCTATTGAATCTGTTTTTGAGTAACTTTGATGTTTTGAGTGAATTAAGCAGATGTCGTGTGAGTATTAAGCTGATGAACTGAACATTATTGATAGTTCTATTAAGTATACAAATGATTTTTTTTATATACTGTGATGCTAGTCAACACAACATGAACATAATCTATTTTTGTTCATGTTGTGTTAATAATCAGTACAAGTTTAGTTTTCTGTTCTTGCTGCTAATTTGTACAAATTCTGCAATCTATTCATAGAAACTATTTGTGAGGAAAGCGTCACATTTTTTATCATCTACTTTGTTGGGTTGCTTTCATTTTAAACACACAAAGTGATTTTTATAACATTGTAGTTAGAGGTGAGATTCTGGAGTGAATGCCTAAATATAGAGTCACTGAAGATAAATTCGCGTAGCTGTTTGATTTGTTGGACGAGATGAGAGCCGGAAAAGAACTTTTGGAGAAGAAAATTGAAACGAGAGGGGAAGAAATGAAATCAAAAATACTTGGCATATACGGAGGAATGGAGAATATATTGGCCAGTGGCACGAAGAAAGGAAAAGACAAATACAAAGTGAGTAAAGAGAGATTGATGGAGTAAAGGGCGAAGTTCAGAGGAAGATCAAGGGAATAGAGATTTCATAGATTAAGGGAGATTTGAAGAACTGCACGTTTAAAGACTTAAATTATGTTAGAATCAAAGAACTTTGTAAAAATTTAAATATGAATTCCGATCGCTTAAAAAAATCAATTTATTCAGTGTGTGATATTAATCAGAGCATTCACTGGATGAAAAATCGCAATTATTCTTCCATATATATATATATATATATATATATATATATATATGGCGGGAATAATAACGTCATCAACAGATGGTGCAGCGGCAGATATAGTTAGACGTTACACAGTCAATCAGAGAGGGAGCTGCTCTGAGGTTCGCGAACAGGCGACTTCAAATAACCTTCAGCTCCCGCGAAGGGTATAATTGGTAAATGTCCATATTGACCTCGAGAAGACGATCAGGATCAAGGATTATCTTACGTGTGAAGAATGGCATAGTGACTCTCCAACACTGAATACTATCATCTGTATTTTAATCATCCAAACTAAAGCTATAATCTTCATCTAAGTATCTAACGTAAGTAAACAGACAATGTTACTTCAAATCGGGTGAATAGTATCATTTCTAAGCCAACACGCCCGTATATATATATATATATATATATATATATATATATATATTTACATATATACACACACATAAAAGAAGCTTTCATTTTTCTTATTTGCTTTTAGAAACATGATGTTGTTTTGGCCTTTCTAATCATATATACAAATGGCAGGACCGAAACAGTTTCATAAGTAGTCCAGAAAGGAATTCCTTCCTGCTTAAATTTTTTAAAAAAAAGCATGTACACATACCTTCAGATAAGCAGTTCATGTCCAACCCTGATCAAAATAGGGTACCATAGACATTCTAATGTACAACTATTGGTTAATTATACGCTCAACGCAAAACTGCCTCGACGTATAACTCCCATAAATCAAGAATAGTGATATAAGCGTCTACGGTGAATGCGTTTAACAGATCCTTTAATTCAACTGGAGACTGCTGATGACGTTGGCGGTAATTTTCCGAATGAGATCCAATACAACTGAGATTGTATGTAGATTTTAGTATTCATTAAAAAAAAACTTCCCTAAATATTATGCAGGAAGACCTTCAACAGCAGAGGTCTCAGAGTTTAATGCCTGGGAGAGATGTTTGAAACTATGGCACTCCATCGAATTGGAAATATAAAGAAAAAAGTTCCTAAATAATAGTCCTGCAAGGAATTCCTCATCTGGCGCAGTTCCCTAGGTAAATATCTACGGAATCATAATAAAGGGATCGAATATCTCTAGCAGAGTCAAGGTCAAAAAAGCTGGACTGGGTTTTATAACCATCATTTACATGAAATTATCAAAGTTTTTGTAAAACTTTAAGAAAATGAAATGTGTTAATATTTTCTTTGATTTATCTCAAAGTGCTGAATTCCTTCACATAAATTAAGATTATGTAAATGCTTTTTTATGGGTTCATCTTAAATGTTATTACAGCAAGAGCTGGTTAAGGCTTCATCGATTCCATATAATGAGATTATTTTGTTCTGTAAAATTTGTCTTTGCATATTCTAATAATTCGTCATGTTTCTTATTATTCTTATTATAAAATAATTTATGTGAACCCCAATGGTCCACTCGAAAACACTAAACAGACAGAGGAAGGTGTGTATATACAGATTATGTTGATAAGTTAATGCGGTTTTCTGGAGAGAACTTAACGAATGACGACATTGACAGATAAAGAATTCATGCAGAATCTGAAAATAATGATTCTAAAAACAGGCCTACGCTATTGATTTTCTTAGTAAAAGCTGGGCAAAGATAACCGAATTAAATTGTATTTAATAATCTAAATTTTGAGAGGATTGGGGAAGCAAAGTGAGGTGTTTTGCATGCAATCTCTTACTAAATGAAATTTGTTAATCGAAAGAAAAATAATGCTATAAATGGCGAAAGATGGTCAGAAAATTAAGAATTTTAAAAGAGCTAGGGTATTCATTATAAAAGTGAGTTCTATATTTCTGAGTAAATATGTTATTGAGTTATTTATCATATACATTATTTAGCAATTTAACATTAAAATGATTTAAAAAATAAACTGCTGTTTGTAGAAAATGCAACACCATGAAGGAATCATCAGAATCAAATGAAATTCGCAGCAAATGTCAATTATAGGATATTATGCAAATTAATAAAGTTTCAGAGCCATCGCGCGTGCGCGGCGCGCGCAGCGCCCTCTGAATTGATGCTGAAAGCGTATAAATAAAGTGCTGTAGCGGGACGTTGAAAAAAGTCTATGATTATTTGTTAGTGGCAAACGTTTAGTGAGACCTGAGTATGCCTCCACGACGGAAGAATAAGAAATTCAAGCAACTTACGGAGTTTGAACGAGGGAGGATAATCGGCCTTCGAGAAGGAGGATTTTCCTATCGCGCAATAGCAGCTCGTATGCAGCGGAACAGTTCCACAGTGATGCGAGTTTGGAAGCAGTGGACCGACGAGCACCGAACAACTCGAAAAACAGGCACTGGACGACAGAAGGTGACGTCAGAGCGCGATGATCGACACCTGCTCCGCATGGCGGTGAATGATCGCACAGCTTCCTCCAGGCAGCTGGCAGCACGTTGGTCTACTGCTACAGGTGTACAATTGTCGGCTTCGTCAATTCGTCGTCGGCTGCTGCGCCGTGGATTGCGTGCAAGGGTGCCTTTATACAGGATTCCCCTCACGGCGAATCATCGACGGCTGCGTCGGCAGTGGGCTCTTGAGCACAGAGACAGGCGAGCTGATTGGCACCAAGTTGTCTTTTCAGATGAATCACGCTTCAATTTGTGGACCCATGATGGCCGTGTTCGTGTTAGACGTTATGCCGGTCAACGCTGCCTTCCTGAGTGTATTATTGAACGACATAGTGGTCGAACACCCGGAGTTATGGTCTGGGGTGCGATTTCGTATCATGGACGATCCAATTTGATACGAATTGAGGGTAATCTCAATAGCAACAGGTACGTCCGTGAAGTGCTACAGCCCGAAGTCGTTCCTTTCCTTCAAGGCATCCCTGGAGCTATCTTTCAGCAGGATAATGCACGCCCACATGTTGCGCGGACTGTTCGAGACTTCTGTTCAGCACAACGCATGCAACTTCTTCCTTGGCCTGCTTATTCACCGGATATGTCGCCTATTGAGCACGTGTGGGATATGGTTGGTCGGCGTCTCGCTCGTGATCCGCGTCCTGCAGTTTCCAAAGACGAACTTTGGTTGCGCATACAAGCGATATGGAATTCTCTTCCTCAAGCAGATATTCAACATCTGTTTGACTCCATGCCACGTCGTATAGCAGCACTTATTGCAGCGCATGGTGGCTGCACCAAATACTGATTTCGGACGCTTAATTTGTTTCTTTTGTTTTGAAAATTTCATCATTTATTTGTATCAGTACAAGTCGTTTCTGCATTAAATTTCATTTGATTCTGATGATTCTTTCATGGTGTTGCATTTTCTACAAACAGCAGTATAAGTAAGACATGCTGATGTTGTAACGATATGAAGCTGACTTCCCTTCAACTTCCTGGACGTTACTTGATTCGAACCATTCAACCTTTATTGCTTCAAAACAAACTCATATATAAATTGAAACATAGTGACAGAGAAGGAAAGATAGAGAGAGATTTGAGAGTTAGGAATATAAATGGTGAGGATAATATCAAGGAAGAGTGTTAGTAAGAGACATGCGCGGAAATATTTTGTCGCGTTTAGCGGTTTTGTTGAGATGGGGTTAGTCCGGTAAGCGCATTCTTTGATACATTATAGAATTTGTTTGCTAGTACTCGTAGAGAAAAAGAGGTAAGCCATGTGAGAAAAAACTCTTCACCAATTGTTAGAAGGTTAAATAAAGCATATAATTCAGATAGAATTAGCAGTAATTTTTATTTGGTATGTGCTTGAACTTAAGTAGAGATTTAGATCTTATAATTAGATTACGTATTAAGGCTATACAGTACCCTAAAAATGACAAATGTATCGATTTTTTTTTGCATTTTCCTGTTCCCATACGATTGGAAATCTTGACCCCAAATTTTAGACCTAATAACCAATTAGTGTTTGAGATATATGAAGTTTGCTGAGTATTGTCAGTCACTATATTTGACAGCTGAGGGGGCGTGGTTTGTTTCGGTTTGATTTTAAAGCATTTTTTCCCTTCTTAAATTAATTAATTACTAATATTTTTTTAATAAAATCGATACTTGCAGAAGAGTGGTTATTAACTTCAACCTTTCACTACTAAAATCGTTTTTGTTTGTTTATATTTTGAGTTCTTGGGGTGTGCTTATAGTTACTTAGCAAAAATCGATAAAAAAAAAAAGGTCTTTCTCAAGACCATTATTCATTCTCCATATAATTTATATAATTTAAAAACTTTTTTCTTTGTTTAAGTTAATTTTTTTCTGTTAAGAAAATACCACGGACAAATCTTTCGCAGCTTGCAAAGAGAAGCAATATTTCTAACACATGGAGTACTGCTGAAAATGACAACTCTAAAAACCAGTCCTTAACTGATATAACTACAAGACTTCAGAATACAAATGTTTTGAATACGAGTGCTACAGATAAAAGTAAATATTTCACTGATGTTCCAAATTACATTATAGTAGATACTGAATGCTTAAGTAATTTGTTTACAGATCATTTATGCAATATTTGTTATAGTGTATCTTTAAAACTTTGCTTTTGTCAAATAAATGGATTTGCATATAAAATGAATGTTGTATGTGTTAAATTGTGACCAAAAACCCAAAGTGAAACACGTTCTTCAAAATAGTTGGTTGATACTAAATTACATCAATTTTCAAATGTTAGCAAGCATCAATTTCTTAATGCTCCATTTGATGTGATTGATTAGAGCAAGTTTGGGACTTGGCTACTCGGCTCTGGAAAAATTCTGCATGCATATGAATTTAAATATAATGTCTAGTAAAACTTTTAATTCCTACAAAGCAAAAGTTCTGATTGGACATCTCTTTGGATCAAATCAGCTGTTACTTGATATTCGTAAAGATGTCAGTGAGGCGTATGGCTCAAGGAATGATAAAGATATCGTCAATATTGGAGTGTCATATGATGAAAGCTGGTTGACAAGAGAACATACGTCAAACATCGGAATAGAATGTGTTATCGACTTGTTGACTGGCTTTGTGATATACCACGAAGTAATATCAAAGTGGTATGGAGAATGTGAACAGACTAAATTTGCGTTTGAAGAAGACAGTGCTGAATTTCGTATTTGGTACGAAGGACATCAGGATGCTTGTAGTGCAACTCATATCAGATCATCTGGTGCAATGGAAGTAAATGCATCTGTGAAATTATGGGAAAGATCTGAGAGCATTGTCTTCCGATATACAGCCATGCTCTCTGATGGGAATTCTAAGGCTTTCTTAGAATTAAAAGACAGGAATATGTATGGAAGTGAGATTCAAATTAAAAAAGAAGAATGCATCAACCATGTGAGCAAAAGATTGGGAACAGCTTTGAGGCAGTTAGTAAAAGATTGGCGAGTGAAAGGTGTAACTCTGGGAGGAAAGAAACACAGTAGTTTGAAAGAAGAGACAATAAAAAAACTTAGGTACTACACTAATGCTATAAGCAAAAATAAAAGTGATGTAGAGACAATGAAAAATGCATTTTATGTTACCCTATTTCATAGCATAACTACAGACCAGAATTCACAACATAAAAAGTGCCCTTCTGGTATAGACTCTTGTTGTTTTTACCAGTCATCATTAGCACGTGGAAAGAAACCAGGTTTTTCTCAAAGATTGGGTAAAAACACCAATCAGTGAAGAATATTTGCCTAAAATCTTGATGATTTATCAGCGATTAGCATCAACTGAATTATTAAGCAGGTGTGTCAGAGGTTTGACACAAAATTCTAATGAAGCATTACATTCAATGATATGGAACAAATGTTCCAAAGAAAATACAGCTTCTTGGAGTGTGTGTTGATTGCCGTGTCGAGTGCAATTTCTGAATTTAATGTTGGAACATTAAAAGCTCTAAAAACATTTCAGGATGCTAATTACCTTACAACAAATTTGTCATCAGAACATTTAGCGTACTTTACTGATTACAGGAGCACCTATTTCAGAAAGAAAATAAAATCTGCAAATTTTAATGTCACGCAGCAAAAAATAAAACTTGCTCAATTGCGTCGACTTAAAATTGAGAAAAAATTAGGTGCTACGTACAAACCTGGTGATTTTTAACATTTTTTAAACTTTTATTTATATCAATATTATTTTTTATAAGTGTATTGTGTTTTAAAACTTTTGTGAAATTATTATGCTAACATAAAGCTGAATAATGTGTCATCGTAACAAATTCTAAATTGAAATTTTGCAAAAACATATTTTGAATAAGTAAAAATATTTTCAATCATATTTAATTAAAGTAGTGTTTTTATATATTATAAAAGTAGTAAAATAACATATTAAAAATTTAGACTCTTGCTAGCATTATTAGATTTTGTTTTATGCTTTAACAAACTTTAAATGCATTTTTCTAAGACTTTTATTTTTGAAGATGTAAGTGTTTTCTAATCCCTAAGGCGTTTTCTTCTGTTCAAGATAGAGTCTTGAAATTTTTTATAGATACTTAGATATATATGTTCTATAAAAGTTAGTATGGATTTAGGTCTGGGGTCTCATTAACATTATTTATTAAAATAACTAACTTTAACATTTTTTAAAAAAATGTTAAAGTTAATATTTTAAAAATTTTAGTGTTTTTTCCAGGTTTAGCTAGAAAAATAATTATAAAAAATAAACAAGGAAACAGATTTTCAAATCCATACTAACTTTTGTTTGTAATAATATAAGAAATATAAATCACTCAAAATAATTAAAAAACTTAAAAAATTGTCTATTTTATAAAAGTTTAAAAAAACTTCAAAAAATTTAAAAGAAAATAATTTTTTTAAATTTTAAAATAAAGGTTTGTTAAATTGATTTTTTATTTTCAGAATCAGTTTAATAATATAGTCTGAAAGCAATACATAAATTACTTTTAATATAACTGTCTTAATTTTTTTTTTTTTTTGAATGAGGGTACCATGTAGATTAAGATGACAGACGGAACGGATAATAGGATAGAGGTCACAATGTTTGATCGCATTTCCCCACTTTCTTAGGAACTATGAATTAAAATGACTTCGTTTCACTGTTCTATTTAGGACTTTGTCGTTCAGAAACGTATCCTATGAACTAAATGAGGTTCTACTGTGCTCATAATCCTCTCAGAGAGAGAGATTGTGTATGTCGTATGAATATCTCCTTAACAACAATAAATTTGAAAAAAAGTTGTTCAGTGTTCCCTTGATTTTCATTCTGGGTATTCTTTTCTGATGAAATGCACTATTATAGCTAAATTTTATTTTCCAATAATGATAAACAAGTAAATAAAAATGAAATTGTAATCAGCCTTACAAAATTGTATGAGGATTCAGAAAATGTGTTGGTTTGTTATTAAAAAAAAGAATATTTATGAGGACGAATTTTGCAGTTGCTATTTGTCTAGTTACCTATGCAATTCCTTGGACCAGCAGAAAACGGGATATATCCATACTCAGGAATCTTGACTAAATTTTCTGGTAAAAATCGGTCAGGGTCAAACTTTTCCGGATCAGGAAATACATCTTTGTCTCTATGTAAGAAGTAGATTGATACCAAGCAAGTCGACCCCTTTGGTACTTTGAATCCGCCTGAAAAGCGAATGGTTACTAAACAGTTATTGAAAAAAGTGCTCTTACTTACGCAATTAGAAACTTGAATACAATTACCATTAAGAACTAGTTTGATTCACTGTCGTATAAGTATTCTTCGAGTGGAAACTAGCAGGAAAGCGACTATCTAACAGAGTGGGGTAAATTTTATTTTAGTTTAGTTGTCTTGAACGAAACGAATTTCTTTGACTGTCACCAAATAAAAAATTCCAACAGGAATTAAGAACTACGTTGATTCGCTTGAATATAAGCATGTGATTACGATTAAGAGAGGATTTTATGGAAAACTTTTATCCTTCAGGTAAGAGCTTTTGAAAATAAAGTTCAAGAATTAAAGATTCAACCAAATTCAAATTAAATATTAAACCGAGCTCTTTTCAAAATAAAGTGTTTTCTGAATATCTTTCCTGTTCAATCCCTAATAAATGAATGATTGATTTATTGAATAAAAAAGTAAATGAATAAACGAATTATGGAGTCAATGAATGAATGAATGATTGAATAAATAAAAATAAATGAGTGAGTAAATGAGGGAATAAGTACATAAAAAAAAAGAATGAGTGAGGGTGTGAATGAGTGAATGACTCATTTAATCAATTAATCAAATTTCTATTCCGTTGTCACGATATCATTTGTTTTAATTCTAATATTTAATGGAGTAATTTAATAATTATTATATAATGATGTAGCACATATGATGATTAAATCTGTTTTTAGCAAAGTTTTGTTTGGAACAATTTATGGTATACTGTATTTACTCGAATCCAAGCCTCCATCGATTCTAAGTTGCACTTCAAATTCTCCACATATTTTTGTGAAAAAATAAAATTTAGTTTTCAATTGTTTATTGATATTTAATATTTATGAAATTTAAACAACTAAAACGAGAACCAATAAGAGGCGAATAATTAATTTATTTTACCAATGTTAAAATCTTTTAAATACATACTTGAATTCGTAATTGCTCTAACCATCAGTAACACGTTCCGAAAATGATTCATCATTCCCTATGTTATAGTTGACTTCTGAAATGGCGCCGGCGTCGCCATCTTCTAACAGGGTGCCATTTTCTACGCTATCCGATGCATTTGTTATGCAACATTGAAAAAAAGAATTTGCAACAGATATACATTCTGCAATTTTCTAAGCACTTGCCTTCTTAATTTTCCCAGAAGCAGTTAAATGGTGGATTCACAAATGAAAATAGTTTTCGTACTCTTTTTTTACGAAGTCCATAAATGGATTATTAATGCTTACATCAAGCCCCTGAAGCTAGCTTGTAATAATGCCCGGGATTATCACCAAATCGTAATTATTTCGTCTCAGTTTTTTTTAGAGAGTCTGCTAATGGACAATTAAGGTATCCGACTAGGTTGAAAAAGCCTTTCTTGATGAAAATTTCGATTTTTTTTCTGATTGTAAATTAAAGCCCCACTTTTTAAGATTCCAAATTAGTCCTTATTATTACTTTATGTTTGATAGAACTCAAGTTATAGCTTTTTTAATAGTGTGCTGTTATTGAAACCGAAACCGGAAGTAGTGACATTTGTGACAGGAAGTTGACGATTTATCCTTTTTTAAAGCACCATTTCCCTTAAATTATGTTTTAAAACCTCAATTTTAATTTTCTACTTACTAAGCCACGAATTATTAATAATTATTTCAAGCAATTCTGTTTTAGGTAATTGGCAACAAAGATTTCTTCTACGCTTATAACTGTTTGTTTACATTTTTCGTTCGTATAACTTTGCTAATTGTTAGTTTTTTCCCCCTATACTTTGATTTAATTTCAGTTCTTTATTTGTAAGACATTCATTTTAAGTTTATTTTTCTTGAAAATATGGGCAAAAGTCGTTCTTATCGTCCACGCAAAAGGAGGTTTTATGGAAATCAGAACGCTAGTACTCTTACTGAGTCATTCTGTGAAAGAGAAAAGACTGCGAGCGAAAGGAAACTACAGCATAGTAACAAATCTGAGCATGCTGAAAATAATTCATCAGGACATTTAACAGGAAATATTATTATCGACTTACAAATTTTACTTAGAGTTTTTTCAGTCTTGCGTTGTAAAACTGAAAAGTGTGGAGAAAGTAGTTTGTTTCTTGTGGAGGATTCAAGATTTGGACTTTCCTCAAACTTTTCTCTACATTGCAAAAACTGGAACTTTGTATTTTCATTTTGTTCATCCAAGAAAAAAGACAAAATGAATGAAATTAATACTTGTTTTGTGTATGGTTTGCGTTTAATTGGAAGAGGGTTATCCGCAGGAAGGAAGCTATGTGCCAACTTGAATCTGCCTCCCTTTCTTTCAAAGCTTGCATTCTGTCAACAGGAAAAGAAAATTCTTTGTGCTGCTGCTTGCGTTGGAGAAAAGAGTATGAATGATGCTGCAAAAAGTATTAGACAACTAAAGAAATGTCCAAATGATGTTACAAATTGTGGTGTTTCTGTGGATGGAACCTGGCAGCGCCGTGGGTATTCATCATTAAATGGTTGTGTTAGTGCCATATCTGTAGACAGTGGAAAAGTTGTGGACTTTGAGACTTTATCTCAATTTTTGCAGGAAATGTATTTCCAAACTATCAAATCACAAAGGCCACTGCAATCACCATAAAGGGTCTTCATCGAACATGGAACCAGTTGGTGCTTACCGTATTTTTGAAAGGTCAGAAAATCTCAGGATGTTACGGTACACTGACTACTATGGAGATGGAGACTACAAAGCTTATGATTCCGTCAAAAATATGTATGGACAAGATTCGGTTGCAAAATTAGAATGCATTGGTCATATTCAGAAAAGGGTTGGAACAAGGCTTCGTAAGTTGAAGAGCACAAAAAAGGGACTTGGTGGGAAAGGAAAACTGACTGATAATTTGATAAACAAATTACAAAACTATTATGGAATTGCAATACGAAGTAATGTTGGGGACTTAGACAAAATGCAGTCTGCTGTAATAGCAGGTTTTTTTTTATTGTTGCTTCGCAAAACATGGACAGTGCCCTGTTGGACCCGAAAGCTGGTGCAAGTTTCAGAAAGCGAAAGCTTTGAACAAATTATTTCTTGAAAAATCACCAGTATTGCCACAAAATGTTATTAATATTGTCAAAAAAGTTTACATGACTTTGTGTGATCAAAGTCTGTTAAAAAATGTTTGCATGGAAAAACTCAAAATTCCATTGAATCGTTCAATTCAATTCTGTGGCAAATAGTACCAAAAGAAGTATTTGTGGAGCACCAGACATTACTTTTAGGTGCTTACATTGCTGTTGTGCAGTTTAATAGTAGATTTAATGGCTTGTTACGTATTTTAAAAGAAATGAACATTGTCCCTGGATATAATACTATACAGGGACAAATAGCATTTGATGATGAGCGTATTGAAGACGCAAAACGCCACTCACTGCCAACAGCAAAAACTTCTAGAAGAAAGCTTCGCGCCATAAGAAAAAAAAGAAACATAAAAATGGAGGAAAAGGAAGGAGTGACTTATAAAACTGGAGAGTTTTAACTTATTCAACTGTAAATTTTAACATAATTATATATTTTGAATGTGTTTTTCAAAAATAAAATTTTTGCTCGAAAATTTAGACATTTCCACGACAGTTTACCTAAATTAAATGAAATTTAGTGCATATATTTCAAAATCCCCTCAGAATGTTACAAACCACTGGTTCTCAGATAATTCCATTTAATCATGTTTTATAGTTCTTTTCTTAAGAAAACATAAATTAATTTTGACGAAAAATCATTAACGTCAATTGCGATTGCTTATAAAATATTTATTTTTTAAAATATTTGTTAATGTGCAGTTTGTGACACTTCAGAGGGATTATGAAGTATATTTATATAAAACAAAAATTTATTATGGCCATTATTTTTTAAATTATGCTGTTTTCCTGACGTAAAATTTTGCTAAAATTTCATAAAGAGCATTTCTTTTTCAAAACTTAGATGTAATATATATGTATATATTTTTATACTCTCAAGTATTTGTGATATTCTGAGTTTTTTTCAATTATTTCTCATTATGAAATTTTCCTGGTTGTCAATTTTGAAAAATTAGTCCACGATCTTAGTAGGATGAGTATTGAAGAATTAAAATGGCTCTCACTACCATCAACAAAAACCTCCACAAGAAAACTTAGGTCCATAAGAAAAAAAGGAAACATCACAATTGAGGAGAAGGAAGGAATAAGATGTAAAACTGGAGAGTTTTAAGTTGTGTCATTAATATTAACTTTAAGTAACTTTTAAATATATTTCTTAAATGTGTTTTCTGAAGAATTAAAATTTCACCAAAAGTCATGCACGAAAAACGTGACATCTCCAAAGCAATCCAACCAAATTCAATAACATTTGGTACACATATTTAACAAGTCCTTGGGAGTGTAATAGACCGCAGGTTTAGAGATAGTTACATTTGGACGCATTTTGCAGTCTTTTTCGTTCCAAAGCATGTAGTAATTTTGATGAAAAATCATTAACATCAACTTCGAATCCTTATAAAATATTTATTTTTGAAAATAATTGTTATTCTGCAGTCAGTTACACTTTAAAGGGAGTAAGAAGTATATATATGAAATAAAAATCCATTATGTCTATTATTTGTTTAATTATGCTGTTTTTCCTAACATTGTAAATTTTGCTAAAATTTCATTAACAAAATACCTTTTTTCAAAGCCTAGAGGTTATATATGTATATATATATAAATTTATTGCTATTTGAGTCTATTTCTATCACTTGACACTAAAAGACTCTTCTGAAAAGTATTTTTTAAAACATTGGTCTTCGAACCTAGTCGGGTGCCTTAAACGCGTCCATGATAAGCATGTTTCGAGGATTTCGAAGAGCTCTTTGACTTTTATTACACGCTGAATTAGCCCAATCTTGCGCGATTTTAGCGGTCGTCCATACTTTTTTCTGAGCTCGTACCTTTTCGAATTTGAGAAAAGTTTCGTTTTAAGACACAAGTTTCCTATATAGAATTAAAGGCGGAGGTAGTTTATGGCCATCTGCAGTATTGTGAAGCATTACCAGAGATACGTTGTTTTTCGCATGCTGTAATCATAATTTTCACCTCCTTCTCAGTCTTTTAATTTACAGAATAATTCCGGGGCATATCAAAGTACGTGGGGGAGGGGGTTCATCTATGTTTTCAATGTTCTTATATTCATACGCATATCTTGTCCGTTATCCGTGACTTGGCGTTTAAACTGCACGAGTTTATCTTCGAAATCTGCAGGAAGTTTTTGGCGGATTAAATTTCTCCTCCTCAAAGAAAATCCTTTCCTTTTAATAAACTTTTCACATCATCCTCTAGATGATTTAAAATTCTCGATTCTAAATTTATGAATTTTTTTTTTTTTTTTTTTTTGCCTTGCTATGCAGCATTTATATTGTAGCTGCCAATGATTTAGATCAAGCGTCATGTACAAATTGATCAAATCTTCTTTGATATCTTCATTTTTTGGTCCAGTAAAAGACTTTGTTGAAGATTTGCAAGCAAAATTCATATCATGTTGTTTACGGCATCGATGTGTATTTGTTTCATCCGTATCAAATTTCTGGCCACTGCTTTGTTTCCGTTTCCTTCTGCATGAAAAATCGCCTTCCTTTTAATACTTGCGTCATAGTGAACTTGTCTTGATGCCCTTACTGATATCTTTGATGTTTAGGTGATTAAAAGCGTATACAAAAATGTTCATAAATACTTGTAGACAACGAAGTTCACGATATACTGAATACTGTAGATAAACAGAAGAATGAGGTGAGTTATCGATGCAGGAGGTCAGAATGGGTGGTTATATTTTTCCACTTGAACGGAGGTGAAAATTCAACTTTCCTCATCCAATGAATTTTACTGCCTTAGATTTCGAGAATGGAATACCATTCCTAGTATTAACTTTGTCATCTGATCGATATCTATACTACAAGAAATATCAACAATAAATCTCTTGAATTAAAAGTTGTAGCCACAAAAAAAAAAAAAAAAGAACAAAATCATTTCAGTAATAATTGAAATAAAATAAAATTAGATTTCAAAACGTTTTGAGGAAAAAAATTGCATAAAATTACTGACATTTCTAAGGAAGAGACATGATCAAATCCCAAAGTATTTTTCGTTTACATTTTTCAATTTCACTTTTTCGAACTTCTTGCACACACAAATGTAGTATATCAATCGAAAGATAATAATTCAAATGATATTACTAAATAAAAATTTAAGAAAAAAAAAATGATTTTTTTTTGGTCATTTTGGGGAATTTCTCTTAAGCCACAAAGTTCATCTTCACACAGATAAACCTTGACAATATTCTAAGTATGTTTTATTTTTCTATATCAATATTGATTTTGTCAAACTGCAACTTGACTAAATTGCTGTATGCCCCATTCAGATGAATGTACAGTTAATGAGAGTTGCATCATTTGTAAAGGGAATCATTCTACAAATTCTCACTATTTCCTGTATACAAAAAAGAAACAAAAATATTGGAAATAGAAAACAAACAGCACTTATGCGGAAGCGAGACGACGATTTCAGGATACTGAGAACTATTATGCTGTGATAAAAACTCATTCCCAGGCTAAGAATATGCAAGAACTGTTTCATCAAAAATTTGAAAAAAAAAAAAAAAGTTGTAAAATTCCTTTCAAACTGTGTTAGAAAAGCAAGCGTTACTCCTAATGGAAGCTTTAAAAAAATCAATCAAACAATAAATAAAGGAAACTATTTCTGCTATTCACACATTTCTGCAACATTCTTGAATGACGGGTTCATACTTCATCCCCAACCATAAAACGCTGGTACATACAGTAATAAAAAGTGCAGTTAACCTAATTCCCGTATGATCCCTTTGGTAGAGATGCATCTAATAATATAGAAAAAGGATGACAGTAGTCCAAATAATCTTGTTCGTATATATTTTTATATTTTTTCCTTATTTGCAATGTAGATATAGAAATTCTGATTCCCTTCTATTTTTAAGGTATATCCTCAGGGGAAGGATAAAAAATATACGAGAAGTAAAATTGTAAAATTTCCTTTTTCTTTATCATTTATAAATTTTTCGCAATTTGAACTGTAGAGACCTAAAAGTAATACTATTTGGTCAAATATCCAACCGTTTCCACAAGCAAATGTTAGACATTAGGAAAATTCCTATTAGACGAGGTCAGATTAAATATTTCTAGTAAAACAATTTTAAGATTATACAAAACAAACAGACCCAGAGAAGGATTTCTAACAGCAGTACCAAAGAATATCTCTACCCAACAAATTTCTACTCAAATAAATCGCAAGCCCAAGATCTAAAAATGTTTGCAGTAATAATAAAAATTAGGAACATTTCCTTCTATATGATTAATATAAAGATTTCGAGAGAGCTAAATGTCACATTAATAAAAAAATTTCGAACCATTAGTAGATCCAGTCTTGATATTTGGGGATTTTGAATTCCATCATCCGATGAGGAGATCAGTTAATCTTCCAATTTTTCACTGATTTCGTTAATTACTTAACGCTTTCAAATTATATTATCCTCAATACTACTGTTCCCATTTATTCAAGGGTTTTTGAAATTCAAGGACAAAATTTTAAGGGGGGGATAGAAAACATTTAATATAGACGGCACTGTAATGGAAAGCATATAACGCGAGTTTTCTTATTCATCACCATTTCTTCGGTGGATATCGAGGAGCATGAGCTTGTCCTGATTACTGTACGTCACAATGCCTCCAGAAATCCATGGAAGAAATGACGATGTGTAATGAGTTTAATGTTTTCCATTACAGCACCGTCTAGCTGTTCACCGCGCGTTCTTCGCCTGTGTATTGTTGGGAGAAAATTACACGTGTAGATGTTTTTTATCTACTCTATAATTTTTGCCCATGATTTTCAAAACACCCTGTAGAAGTGCAACCGATTTGCATCCAAAAATATTTTCCATGAGTCACTTCTTTTGGATTTACTCAGCAATTTAGAAAATGTCATATGCCAAACTTTATATATTTAACTGAATTTTAAATTTTTTTTTGAATCATATCCGATTGATATTCTGTGCTCTCTGTACTTAAAAATTTCAATATTAAATACCAAAAGTCATTCATAGATAAGCCAGTAAGATATTTATGCAATCGCTTTTCCATAAACGTACGATATTGATTAGGATTCAGTGGCACTCAAAAAATGTTTGGAATGCACAGGTGGAAAATCTCACAAAAAAAAGAAAACAGAGCTTAAAGTATACTGGATTGCCCCAGAAGATATGAATACCAATATTGTTAGAAACAGAATAAAAAGAGAAACTGAACACATCTTATAATCAAATATTTCGAATTCTTACGGCGAATCTCAAACATAGACATAATATACAATTAAAAAAAATGGACAAGTGAGGAAATACTAAGCACATTTGAGCCATCAGCAAAATGAACATAAATATTTAGCCTTTGCACAAATTCAATTTAAAGGATATTGTAAAGTATAGTTTCTGTAATCGTACGAAAAGGATTTGGAACATATTCTTTTGGCTTGTCATAAAAAGGCGCCCACAGAAGTCACCACTGGAATGAACTCAAGATAGACCCACAACGCAATATTATTTTCAAAGAATTTTTGGAAAATCTAGTATCTAATAAACAAGTATTTATAATATTCTAGGAAAAGATGAAATATTTTAATCTCCATTGAATTAAACGAAAATCTTTCCAAACAATTTATGTATTATTTGACATTTCTAATGTTAAGACTGCACTCACGTTTGATACAGTGTAACTAGAATTAGCTCTTGTTTTATAATTTTTCACTTCCGTTTGCTTACCGGAAACGATTGATACTGCCACATATCGTAGTGATTGAACAAATTAGTTTACATGAATTTAAGAAATGATTTCCGGTCCATTGAAATTTCAATCTTTCTTTCTAATTTTAAATGATTGTAGCAGATATGAGTTCTTATATTTCTTTCAGTCACCCTAAAAGCTGGAATGGGACACAGTGGACATCATTGAATGGACTTTCTAATCGAGATGTTAATATTCAAAGCAAATACCACGATAAATGAATTATAATTAATATAGAGGTTGGATAAATAGGCTTTTACATCAAAGTAAATGATGTTATGCCATTAAGATCTTGTATGCTGAAAATGAGAGTTTTCTGTGTTTGTTGCCGCTTGTTTTGAGTTTACCGTTTTGATATGGGCATGACTTGTAATAAGGGTTTTCTACTTGAAATTTCACCGTATACTTCTTCACTTTGAAACAGATTTTGTTTTATTTTCTCCTGCAAAGTTAGCAGGTATTCACTATGAAAAAGTTTTTTCAATAGATGATTAAAAATTCCTTTAAGACACTTGATACTAATGAAAAATAAATATGTATTTTGATTCTATTATTAATAAGTAGAAAAGCCACTATAAATTTATTTTTACATTTGTAAAATTATTTATGATTAAGAATATTACAAAATTTATCATTAGTTTTGAGAATTATGAATTATTTCTAACAAGATTTGAATCTAGTTTATACGTACCTTTTGTATGACTAAATAAATATAATATAGTAAATTAAAAAGAGCAAGCATTTATGAGAGTTTGGCTTTAACTGTCATTGGTAAAAATGGGTGACCTGCCTCCAAATTTTTAGCAATCTTTCATTTTCTACCATCTCTTTGTTATTCCTGTTTCCCTCTCTTTCCTTACTGTAATTACTCAATCTTATTTAGCTTTGTTAGATACTATGTTTTCGTAGATCAAAGAATGTTTATTGTAGCACTACATCAAATATGGTCCTCACCCCTTTCAATACATATATCTATCCATCGAGCAACCAATCAACCTAACTAAAGTCTATAACACTCTTCTGGTTGAAAGGACATTATATGACAAAAAACGAAGCATTAACTCTATCCAGAAAGCGGGATAGTGAGCTTTATATTTCCCTATTCCTAATAAATCACCAAATTAATCGAAAATCGAGAGAGAAAAATGTTGGCCATTTGAATTGTGTTACACTATACATCCATTTTCTTTTGTTTTACTTGTATTCTTATATTATCTTCCTGCATATGGATAATAATTTTATTTCAAAATTGAAACTTTTTTCTACTTCTCATAATTTATGTTACTGTAAACAATAAATGAATAAAATGAATATGCTTACATATGTTCATGTCTTCTTTGACTAGTCTTCCAATTATCGGAGCAACAGCATAGAGCCTATTGGTTTCCTGAAATAAAATAGTATTTCCGTTTGCTATTCTTCTTAAGGAATGTATTTAATACTAATTATGCGCCTTATGTTGTGCTCACTCTACTCTCTCCGACGTGATTATTCAGTTATTTTCATACATCTTCAGAACTTTGAATCCAAAAAATCTACTAAATCTAATTTTGAATCTACTAGAAATTAAAGGACACTGAACTGGAAAACAAAGATGCAAGAAGATGCAAAGAAGCAAGAGATCGCGACCACTTAAACCACCAAATACATATTTCTGCACAATTGAAAAAAAAAATCTTTTAGCTTTTTTTCGGTATTTTATCCTTTTAATTATTCAATAAAAAAAAAACAAATGTGGAACTTAAACTTATCATCTAAATTTAGCGATACCATAAGTATCCATTTTTCATCTACACTAATTTTTTATGCACGATACAGATATACCAGTCAACTCGTATGAAATCATTTTAATGACTACGTGCCTTAGAGTTTGTTTTATATATTTAGTTCAAAATTTCTTGCCGAGCTGTAATTTAAAGTTTTAGATAACGAGTTAAATTTACGTAATTGAATTATTTCAATTATTTAAGTTTGAAATATGCAAAACGAAAAAATGCTACATGAAAAATCAGGAAACGCCACGGATAAGAATTACCGATAAGAACTCTTACTTATATATCAGAGACAAAAACAAAATCATTAATTTATAGCGTTTTGAGTAAAAATAATTTGTACTTCCTCACACAGGTACTGAATTAAATTCATTTAATTTAACTTCCATTCTTTAATTAATATATTGTTTTATACTATAACGATAAGAATTCGTGGGAGAAAGAATTTTTTTCCAAGAAAATAGATGGACTGAAAAAAAAGCCTTGCTGACGCGCTATTGGTTAACTCAAAGAGAGTAATCAAGAATTGAGGCGATTAAGAAATTTTTCTCTCACTATTAGGACGAGTATCGAAAAATTTACAGAAATAATTATTAAAAGTAAGTTATAGTATTAAAATGAACAAAAATAGTTTTTATTTTTCTCAAAATTCCACAAATTTTTACTTTTAGGACGCAGTTGAGATATTTGAGATCATTCAAATCACTTTCTGTTACATCTCTTTCCGTGTCCGTTCCGAATATTCTGCCCAATTCCTCATGAATCTTCGCTTGAATATCTGGATAGAGTCCTATGAGATAGAGGGCCCAAGAAATTGAGAGAGAAACGGATTCGTGACCCTAATGAAATGAAAAATACATGTAAAGTTACATAACATCTGAATTTTTCGAAATAAAATTCAGTGAGAGAAAAATGAGTTCTAAAAGTATAATTTATGAATTCGAGTAAATTGAGTTTTTTTCCTATTCATGAATTTAAGGCAAATTACGCGCCAAAGAGATTGACAAGCCTTTTATATAAATTTGAGATACTTCGTTAATGTTATGCTAAGGTTCTCGGCATTGATGCCATTTAGTAAACTGATATCTGTAGTTAGATTCGTACTTTTTTTTTTTTATTTGAAAGACTGCGAAGATCTTCATGATTTCACTTCGAAGTTATTTGAATTGCATATGGTGAATTCTGAAGCAAATTAAAATGGTAGAATTAGTTAAAATTCAAAGCATTTTTGCTTTAAAGTGTTTTCTAGCATTTGTTAGAAATTTTATTTTGAATTTCTACTGAAAATTATTAAAATGTATTAACTACGGAATTAAATGTAGTACTCTTGTTACATATCTTTCGATGAAATTTAATTTTTTTTTGCCCAATAACTGCCAATTATTTTTCAATATTTTGAGAAAAACTAATTAAATATATTGTTATTTTCTTAAGTATAAAAATCTAAATAATTTGAATACCAACCCCAAAGAGATTTTAATTCAAAAATTTCTCTCCAATCAAAGAATTTAATATTTTTTAGAAATTTAAGCAAGAACATGTCTTTTCATGTAATGAAATGAAATGGTAAACTCTCTAGTACATATTTAGAAAAGGATTTAAAATACAATTTATCATAAGAATTCTCTATACGATACATTATGACAGAACAAATTTCTTAATCTTATATATACCGCTGCAATAAATGTCTTCACTTCCTCGCAGACGCCTTTCTCACTCAGTTCTTGAGTCTCGAAATGGAGTTCCAGTAATAAATCCATCAATGCTTTCCTCTTGCCCTTTGTAATATCCTTGTTTCCGAGCAAATACTGCATCTTTTTCTCTTGAATCACCTAAAAATGTTTTCATGAATAAAAAAAGCATTCTTCTAGTTGAATTATGATAGTAAGAATTTATTGAATTGTTTGAAACATGTAAAAATAATTTAAGAAACATTTGAATATTTTTATCATCGGCAAGCTAAAATACTGAATACATTAAACAGAATACAAATTATATATATCGATAACACCAAATTAAAATGTATGCAATCATCGAACACAGCAATGTAAAATCCGTAATCAATATTGTAAGGACGTTTACATGTATTTATATGCCGAAAGGTAAAAAGTGCCATGTCTACTTTTGAAATTTTAAAAGACAGCAGCTAGATTGGTTTTCTTTGAGTAATTATCTGCATCTTGCTTGTTATAGTAAATATTTTTTCAATAAACTTTGTAAATTTTATATTTTGGACTACTTATAAAATTGTACCCTTTTTAAGAATTATTACTTCTTAAAATTTTACAAATTACTTGTTTTAAAAAATAAACATATCTCCTACTTATAGGTATATTCAATGTTACTCCTTATGCAATTAAATTACAACCATCTGAAGTCGTCATTTTACATTTTTCAACACTTATTTTGCGATAACAAAATTCTGTCGGCGCTGTTGGAAATTTTAGGGTAAAACTATCTGCTACATAGGAATATAATGATTCCTGTAAGATCAAACTAAAAGAAACAATAATTAAAAATGATATTTCCTTAAATGAAAATTATAATAAGAGAGTATTTTTCTTGAAAATTTCAATGTTTTTCACTAACACAAATTTGAAACGGAAATAATTATTGTAAACAATTTCCGATTATCGTCATTCATACAACAATGGAATGATATAACTATTGTTGTTTATGATGAGCATGAAAGATGACAAATGACATTTTAATGTGTTTTTAGAATTTTAAAAATCTCTCAGATTCTTTTTTCGTACCTAGGTAGCTTCATTAGCTGTAATCAAAGAACCATAAATTTATTCTTCATTTCAAGGAACGCAAATAGACATCCGGGGATAATATAAGAAGTACTTATTTATACATTCCAGACTCTATACGATGAGTGAAAAAAGGCTTCCCTTCTAGTGCCTTTATTGCACTTTTCTAATTAACTTGCTTTTCCTTCTATCCTATATTATCTGATTAGAAACTCAAATGATTGCAGAATTATAAAAATTCTAAATTCTGCTAAATTACACATGCATAATCTACAAGACGCGTTACATTTTCATATTCTGAAT
>BMAW01025385.1:5523-18072 GCA_019974015.1 Nephila pilipes
ATATATATATATATATATATATATATATATATATATATATATATATATATATATATATATATATATATATATATATATATATATATATATATATATATATATACACGAAATGATGCAAAGTGCACTTAGTATTGCTGATTTTTCGGGGTTCAGGAGGCCGTGGTGGGAAGAAATCAGTACTATGAGAAAAATAGAATTCAAAATCTGTTGAGTTCTACATTAAACAGCCTTCGAAAGATCAAAAGACACTGATTTAATGTGCATAACTCTGAATGCTGGCCATGTAGTGAAGTGTTAAGAATAATAAATAAAATTTAAGCCTATACGTCGATTGATTTTCGTAATAATTAAACTTTCACGGTATCTCGGGGAAGCTCAGGAAGCTCTATGAATCTCAAGGCAATTGAGTTACTCTTAACACCAGCATATTTAATAGTCAATCATTAATTCATTCCGAATATTCAAGTTACATTTATAATATACATCTCATTCGGCTGTAAAAAAAATAATTGACAACATAACTAAAAAAATTGTAGAACTCAGTGTAACACTGTTTTTTTTCTCTTTAAGGCATAATAAAATAAGAAATAATTAAATGATGGAGGTGTATATTAGTTCAAGAACCAGGTGTGGCTATTCGGTACCAAACAATGTGTAACTATGCTCTAACATATGTAACTGTGGTTTCCAAGCAATGTGTAACTGTGGTCATTTGGGTGAAACGAGAGAAAGAGGAAAAAGGTTTCGTCAAGAAGGAAGGTCTAAGATAGAGAAGGAGCACAAAATCCCGAGGGGATGGGCCAACCGTGTTTAGCACACACAGTAAACCTCATGGGAAAGAAAGAGATCCTTAGGATTCTACGGAAAAATATTACAGGAATTATTTGATCGCTTAATTCACCCCCAATAATTCAAAATAAATTAAATCATGAATATTTGAAAAATATTTAATGTATATCTGCATTTGAAGTGCATTCTTTTAAAAGAATGTCTCATTGAAAGAGACCTCTGTCGCGTATTTCGTATCCGGCTAATCTTTTGCTAGGCTTGTAGATGGAAATAACAGTTGTTTTTCTGAGTTCAGTAATCTGGCATCATCCCAAAGTGATCATTGAATGGCAGGGATAAGGAGTTCCAGGTCTCATTCGCAGTGGCCGGATCCATTTACAAAGCGCTGATGAAGCTAATTTGCAAAGGAAGCGGAAAAGTGTCCCGCTTCTACAGAAGCTCCATTTTTTTTCTATTAGAGTTTATACTTACTTTTAAAAAAAAGTGAGGAGGCAAAACACATTGAGTTAAATTGGTACTGATAAATTAGACAGATCACGTGATGTGTATTCTAGTGGTTGTTACAAAGAAAATGAAAAAAAACCCACGCTATTGAGTTTAGAATAATAAAGTCACTAAATATTTGTAAGTTATTTAAACAATAGAATACTCAATATCCTTTTTTTTATGGAAATATTCTTTTCGTTCTGTTTCCGACTATTGATAAAGCCACTTATTTCAGTACAAAATTAAACTTTCCCTGCGGAGAATAACATTTGTAAATTCTCATTCAGAATATTAATGTTTATTTTGTTTAATTTGATGATAAGACCGTATTTTTGCGAATCATTTTAATGCTCCAAATAATCTCGAAATTATTGTGAACGATTTTTCGAAGCAGAAACTTGAAGACGTGAATTAATGTCTCAAAGTCGGTTACACTCAAAACTCAAATTTTAATTAGACAGTTTAGGCAGAATTTCAAGCAGTACTTGATTTTAGATCTCTTCTAGACTGTTTATTTTTCCACTTTTAAACACATTTTGATAGTGACAATTAGGGTCTATTGTACAAGAGACCAATCTGCGCCAAATATTTGTTTGGACCGTAATCTAAACGAAAAAAAAAGGTACAAATTGGTTGATAAGAAGGACAAAAAATAGAGAACTATCGTTAGTGTATAATAAATTCGCGCCACACGAGTTTACGAAAGGCAGTAAACCTCACTGAAAAGAAAAATATCCCTAGGATAACTCGACATAGTGATTTCCGTAATTACCTTAAGAAGACAAGCCTCCAAGAAAGGAGCCGTTTGGACATAAATTTCTATATTTATATCTGTAAAGTCACGTTCTTGTGTATACATTTATTTTATCAATGTCGCCCTATGAATCATCAAAAGGGCTATTCACGAAGGAACTCGGAATTTTGAGATTCTATCAAGTGACGAGGACGATACCTCAATTTGCACTTACTCTCCAAACTTTTACACTACGCCTCGCCAGTACTTGAAACCTCGACCAGATTTTGCGAGCATCAGCCTTTATGCACAGCGCTTGTACAATCACCAAATGGGAAAAATTAAATCAATGATATTCTCTCAAAGGGGATTAAATTATAATGTTAATGGTTCTAATTAATTAACTTAATCAACAGAATTCGTTAACTTCAAAAACAAAATTTTACATTAGTGAAATCGATTTTTCTCTTTATATGATTTCTCATTTTGAAATCGGCAAAATTTTGGGGTAACTCTCCTTACAAGATATGAGTTATGACGGTTTGAACCAGATCTCCTAATATTAAATGACTATCTCAAACATTCGACGATAAAACAATTTTGTACTCAACAGTTTTCGAAGTTTTACTGCTTTAAAAGATAATATTATTTGTCCAGTTCTAAGAACATTAAACAGTTACAGAATATAAAGTTATAAACTCATTGGATACTTTCCCATTGAAACCGGGATTTTCTTAAACTCTTAGACGCTACATTTAGAACAACTGAGGATCAACTGTGGGGGTTTGGTGCATTGGCCTCTTCGATCGCTGAGTCTATCAAGCCTTGACTACTTCTACCGAATCATATCAAGTAACTGATGTTTGTCTTTCTCGTTCACAGCGCCAAAAATCTAGATGCACACATTGCAGTAGCAGCTGGGGGCATCCGATACTCTCCAGGAATTTTGGAGAATTTCCAAGCTTTAATGTGCCGAAAATGGAAGACATGCATTACAAACCTTATGGATGTTAACTTCAACACCACATTTGACCCATATGTGGTTGACCATATTGCATTTGCTGATGTTCAATACATAAAAAGTTACATAATCACTTGCTCTGGCGTCGTTTACTTTCTTGTATTTTCTGCGCACACTACCACACTCACATGTCATTTACGACCTAGCATTGTTATGAAGTTTATGACCCTAGTGCTGAGAAATCCTGTATCTTTTTGTTTCTAAATGAAATAGTTTTTTTTTCTTTCTGTCCAGAAATAAAATGCGAATTCTTTTATATTAATCAATTTTAAGAGACATCGAAACAATTAAATACGTGTGCAGTTTTCCAGAATCAATGGTTAAATTGTCCCTAGCTGCGATAAAGTGCCAAATTAGCTCTTTTGAATTAGAGAAAACCCCAAAGATTTTAGGCGAGACGAGACGACTCTCGAGGCGTGGACGATCGGTTTGGTAACCCTTAAGGTAATGTAAAAGGTGTTATGGCGGAATTTTGTGTTAAGCGTGATGCGGTGTTTTGTTAAACAGAAAAGAAATAAATAACGACAGCTGACGGCTAAAGCTGATTCTTATTTTGTTGAACACAAGACACCTCAAAACAGTCATATCTTCTTAACGTCGTGATATAAGATGGGGAAATGAGTCGATCAAGTGCATTAAATATGATTCCTTTTGGATTTTGTTTGGCATGAAATTCCAGAAAGTCCTATAAAAGTGAATTGTATTTTCGTCTACGTAACAGAAGGCCTGCTTTGACAAACTTCTGAGTAAATATTATTTTGGCACTATAAACGTACAAAATTCTGACGTCAGAGTAAACTTTGAGTCAGATTGATTTATTAGTTTCTAAGAACAGTTTAAATCACTCAATATTTACAGATTGATGAAAATGCCATAACGTGTCTGACTGCAAGCACTGCAGACACAGGTTCCAAGCGTTTTAGATTCCCAATGGGTACCTGGTCGTGAGTCACCTAAGTTCTTCCTTCTTCTGGGGTCGATGAATAAGTGCCAAGTTCAAATGGAAAGTAAATTGGGGGAGGGGGGCCAGCATCAAAATAGCTACTTGGCGAGGAAACTAGCTAATGATTAACGCCTCAGGCCTGAAAAGACAAACTTGTTACATATTATTTTTATTATGATGTAAAAAGAATCCTTGAGACCTTGGTATAATATAAATAACGCAATGTACCACGCTAGTTTTGAAGATATTATCTAAGGCTAAGGAACGGATGTACGAGTAGCAAAAAGGGCTGCATCTAAATGACCGAACTCTTGACAAAATGTTTCTGACAGCTTTAAGCAAACATGGCGGAATTATTTCTTTCAAAAATATTTCCGCTATTAACTGTACAGGCAATGCCAAGTATTTTTTTTTTCGGGATGGGAGGGAGGAAAGAGGTATGTTTGATCATTTTCTGAAGTCTTGAATTTCGGGAGCCTTTCATTGCTTTGTACTTTCAGGAAATGTTTCATTAGTTTTTGTGCTAGTATCCATGTGTACATCGCTAATTATATGTTAATAGGACAAGTCAATGATTTTTCTGCAGTTAACTCTTTTAGTTAATTTGACAAATGTTCTAGCTACATTTCTAGATGCTCTAATTGAGCTTTGTTGAGAATCATGTTCAAATTCTGAAATATATATTCTTCTTAATTCAAAAATGGACAACATCTCATTGGACAAAACGCTTCATTTTCTTAAAGGTTCGAGTATTAATTCAATATATTTCGGATTGGTTTAATGAAACGTTTTCGATATGTCTTGCCTGCCGAAAGAACGTCACGTTGGTAGGAACATTGGCTCAGATTGACTCCTCAACCATTCAAAGAAGGAATAACTCGACATCTTTCTGTGATGAACTGAAACTAATGAATATCGACTGCTCAATATTATTTGACGAAAAATAAGGCTGATGTGTAATTAAATATGAAAAGTCCTTTAGTTAGGAAAGTTCATCATAGATGTCGCAGGGTCAAATTGAGTCAACATTCCTACTGTTGGGTAACGAGTTATAGAAAATTAAAATATTTTGTTTATTGAAAGTAGTAGAAGAATGTAATGATGATAGGGAAACTGACGTTCTAGTAAAAAATTACGAATATAATTACAAAAATATCCACCTACTGTCGCGAGTGTACACTAGAGACCTACGACGGTTGTCGAAAATGTTTCCGACCTTAACGTGAAGAGGGAAGCACACGCCAATTAAAGCTATGGAATGTGGTTGCGCCTTTTTTGACAGGTACTCACCAAACTTTCAACCATTTTGATTTATTGTTTGGCAATCATTTGAGCCAGTCGATATGAGTGTTTCTGTGAAAATGGAAAATTTCGAGTATCGAGCTATCATGAAATATTAGTTTTTGGAAAAACAATAAGCCTACACAAATCAAAGATGAATTGGAAACTATCTACAAGTACATTACACCATCATATATAATATTGAAATTTTGGGCAGCTGAATTTAAACGTTACCATACCAACTTGGGAGACGATGAACTTTCAGGGAGTCCGAAAACTGCAACCACAGACGATAACATCGCTTAAGTTCACCAAATTGTGCTAGACGACCATGGGATTAAAGTGACAGAGATAGCAGAGGCTATGGATATGTCCAAAGAACGCGTTTGTCACATATTGAATCAAGATTTAGGCATAGAAAGCAGTCCGCGCATTGAGTGTGGCGTTTGCTCATGTTACACTAAAAATGTGTTCGAATGAAAATTTCAAACGCACTTTTGGCACAGTTTAGAAGCAATAAATCATAGTTTTGGTACCAATTAGTTCATGTAGAGGAAATATGTATACAACATTGTACTCTCAAATAAAAAAAAAAGCAAAAACAGTAGACTGCGAAGAAGGAATCGGCTCAAAAATAGCAAAAACTGTTTTTTAGACCTCGATAAATTTAATGTACGTCGGCTCGACTAATAAAGTTCACCTACTGCGACTACAAGTGTTCGACATGACTTTCTTTAGTTACATACATAACGTCAATTCCATATATAAATTCCTGTCATCACGTCATAATGTGGCAGTGGAAATAGATTGTACAGCAGTAGAAATCTGTAATTTAAGTTCACACATTTGTGGGTAATCGTGGCGAGTACACTTTATCCTTTACAAACACCCAAAGGAAGAAATCGCATGGGACCCTATAATTTGACAGAAGACCAGTTGTGTAATATCAAGTTTCCTAATCCACTATGACTGATCCAACTTCGAGGAGGCTCCTTGAAAATTTCTATATATACTTAAAACAGCTTTCTTGAAATACAAGGGGTGTTTAAATTAAGAGGTACAAAATGTCGTAACAACGTAACCGTTAACAATACACCTATGCCGCTATGGGAGAACTTCGCGAGATATCTAGGAATGTTAATGGAGTCTCCAGTGCGGATCAAAGCAAAAGCGGGCACTCGCATACGGAGGAGAGAGCAGAGGCTTTTATAAAGAGAGCCGTCCAATTGACGCGGCCGTGCGTGGGAGAACTTAATGGCGTTAACATTGCAAAATTTGATGATTGAGGAGTATCGAAGCGTTATCCAATTTTTGACAGGAACTAAAGACAGCGGCTGCTCACGGAGGGTGTGGTTCTGCTCCGTGATAACGCGCGTCCACACGTCTCCAGGATCACACAAGCGGAATGGCCAAGTTCAAGTTGAAGCAGTTTGGCCATCCATACTATTGCCCGTGCATGTCACCCTGTGGTTTCCATGTGTTTGGTCCCCTGAAAAAAACCCTGAAAGGGAAGCGCTTCAACTCGGACAATGAACTCAAGGACGCTGTGAAGAACTGGGTTTCATCACGGCCACGGGAATTCTGGGAGCAAGGGATCCTTTTGCTCGTCAATCAATGAGATAGTTGTGATCAGGTCTATGGTGTATATTTTGAATAAAATCTTCATTTATACCCACAGTGTCGTTTCGAACCTTTTAATTTGAACAATATTTGTAGCTTCATAAATAACTGAAGAATGCAAAGCGTTTTTTTCTGTTTGTAATGTAAGACATCCACATTTTATCCTTTATTGCAATGCTTATTATTCTGGGTCATTTAATTCTGAAAATATGGAATTCGGAATTCGGATGATTTATTTTAAGTAATTCTGTATGAATAAAACAGAAAAACGATATTGGAAATTTAACAATTATTTTACCCTTGTATTTTCAGTATTTTGTGGAGAAAATTATAATTTTCTCTCATATATACTTTGATCCTATCATATTAAAGAAGGTTAAAAAGGAAAATAATATGTAAAGGGGTGGTTATAAAATATAAAATTGAGATATAACAAAATCTTTTTTACTACGTCAATACTAAAGAGATTGGGATACCGCAAGCAATTCCTAAAAATACGCTTTTAGCAAATCTACTGATACACACTCCAACTCCATCGAACATCCCATTTGAAACATTCAAATTCATCCCATCTTCGTTATTTTCTGTTTCGAATCGTTTTTTCCACATATACCTTCTGTTTCTTTTTTCGTCTTTTCTTAGTTCTTCCAACAATTGTAGTGAGCAGGAAAAATCATTTTTAAAATTTTTTCCTTATGCAGAAAGAATGTGGAAAGAAAAAGAAAAAAAATGGAACGTAAAATAGGAGAAAAAAAGTGAAAATAATATGGAGAAATTCAGCTCGAGGAGGATGAGGGAAAAAAAAGAAAAAGACCCGTTTTGCGCCAGAAACTTCGACTGCCCAGGTATCAAATTTTATATCGAAATTTATGAACAAAGAAAGGAAAAATCCTTCTTTTTCTTGTTCGGAAAGAATGTATCAGAGCTTATTTGACGATGTAGCGGATCTTTTGCGAGTCATCAATTTGGGTTGATAAATGATGTATTTTTAAAATTGGAGAAGGGGGAAGAATCTATAAGAATGTTTCATAAGATTTTTAGCCTTTTCTGGAACGGGAGAAAGGCCCTCTCTTTAAAAATACAATTTTACTTCTCTTTTTGATCTTCTTTATCTTTAACACGAAACGAAGCGTGGATTTCTTGAATTTTAGACATATCTCTACAGGATAACATTTTGTAAACATGTTTCATATTGTTTAAAAATTATAACTGATGACCGTACATATAAATAATTTTTTTCTTACAAAAACAAGCAGAAAATAACACAAGAAAAGTGCTTTTTATAAAAAATATTACTTGTTTTAAGATTTACACTGTTTACATTCCTTTTTCTGATGCAAATAATGGATATAAAAAATGTAAAATTATTGATTGAGGAATAAAAAATTTAGCAAAACAGAACAAAAGCTTCTTACTATTTTCGAAGGTCCAATTTAAAAAATACAAAAAGGTTACCTAATACTTTGGAATCTCTATTACACTTAAAACAAAGTATTAAAGTTTATTTTCGATATCACTCGTCAGCAAAACTTCGCAAATAAAAAAGCATTATATATGACATTGGAAATGTGTATACTTTTTCTGTAAGACATGATGTTAATCTAGATAAGACAAATCTAAAAGAAACATTTTAAAAGCTATCCAGTTTTGCATGAGCTTATAAAAATGAAAAAGGGTCCGAACTAATGAGACATATTCAAGTTAATAATTTGAAGTTTTATACAACACTGTTTAGTTGATAGAAGAAGTAAAACATAAGTTTCCTATGTAGATGCTATTTGATGGCATTCAGCACATCTATTAAAACAAGAATTAAAAGAAATAATTAAAAAAGGGAATTCGTTTGTGTAAGAAAATATTAGGTTGTCAAGTATGAAATGGAGCAAAAAATGCACATAACTGAATTCGATATTTTTCCAATAAAAACTTTTTATTTTTAATCAAAGTATGCGCCCATATTATCGGTACACTTTTGCCATTTTATAGGTAACTCAATTATTCCTTTGCAGTAGAAGCCTGGATCACGGGAGTCGATGAACTCTTGAAATGCCATTTTTACAGCCTGTGCGGAATTGGATTTTTTTTCCAGATAAAAAGTTGTTTAAATTTTGAAAGAATTGATAATTAGTGGGGGCAAGGTCTGGCAAATACGATGGGTGACGGAAAGTTTCCAACTTCAATTCCTGCAGCTTTGATACGGTCATTCGTGCGGCATGTGGTCGAGCGTTTTCGGGCAGGAGAATCGGAGTGATACGATTAACTAATTTTGGCTGTTTAATCGCAATATTTCTCATCATTTCGTCTAGTTGATAACAGTAGACATCCGCTGTGATCGATTGGCCAGGTTCCATAAAGCTGTGGTGGATGACACTAGAGCCAGACCACCAAACAGCGACCATCAGTTTCTTCTGGTGGATGTCTCGTTTCGGACAGTGTTTTGGTGGTTCATCTTTGTCCAACCATTGCGATGAACGCTTACGATTATCGTACTTGATCCATTTTTTATCGCACGTAATGATTTGATTGAGAAATGGTTCGGCTTTGTTTCGAGAAAGAAGAGAAAGACATGCTTCTTCCTTCTGTGCATCAGTCAATTCATGTGGTATTCACTTGTCCAGCTTTTTCACTTTACCGATTTGTGCCAAATGAGTCAAGATTATTTGCTTTGATACATTGTACATTAATGATAATTCCCGTGCATTTTGGCTGGAATTCGCTTCCACAGTGGCTTTCAGGACGTCATTATCCACCTGAGTCTTGGGTGAACCACGTGGTTCATTAGACAGGTTGAAATCTCCCGAACGAAATTTCTTAAACTAACGGGCTACAGTCGCGCTTGTAGCCACTTGAATGCCGAACACACTATTGATATTGGTGACTGCCTGCCGTGTTGTGGCTCCACTGTGGAACTCATACTTCATCAACACACGAATTTCGCTGATTTCCATGGTCTCACTTAGTCGCCTATACAAAAAAAAAATGCAAATTTTTCAAACTGAAATATGCGTTAAAAAGTGAAAAAGATGTACTTTTCACACGAAAAACAAATTATGCCAAAATACGGCGTCTAAATGAGGTTATGTGCAATTGAAATAAATAACATGAACTTTGCTCCATTTCATACTTGACAACTTAATAAAAGGGGATTGGTTTGTGTAAGATTCTGTATGAACATCAAAAGCATTTTTAACTAAAGCACAGTATAATGGCGCTTTCAGCTTCTAGTTGCAAATTATCATACGTATTGGGATATGTGAAAATAATTGTGTTTTGCATTGAAAATTGTAATTAGTGCAGCACTAGAGTACAAATACAAGTTACATTCACAGTTAAAAGACAGGAATGTAATGACTTTCAACGCCGAGTCATGATAGAGACAGAGGGTTTACACTCTCTATTTTATCTTAATACTTCATTAAAGTAACTCCTTCAAATTCATAGAAAATATATTTTTACAACGAATCGTAGGAAGCACTAAATAAAATTTCATCGATATTAGATAATGAATTAAAGAGTATTGTATTTCTTATCAATTAACCATGTTCTCCTGCTTTTACAAAATATACGAGGGCTATTCAGAAAGTAAGGAACGTTTCCGTTTGACGTCTCTAGCGCGTGCCGATCACGTATATTTTAAAGTCTGCGTGCTCGGCACCTCAGTCGGCGTCCAGCCATCACAATGGGAACATTTCCACGCAGCCCGTTTTTTCGATATTCAAATTTAAAATGTGCGCTGCAATTGAAAATCCCGCCAGTTGTGAGGTGCGGTCTGTGATACGGTTTTTGTTGGCAAAAAAAACCTATAGAAATTTATCGGCAAGTGTGTGAAGTGTACGCAAACAACGTAATGAATCAAAGTTCAATCCGGAAATGGTGCATTCAATTTAAAAATGGCCGAACTAACGTTCACGATGAAGAGAAGAGTGGACGCCCTAGCATTGTGACTGACGAACTGGTCGCTAAAGTTGATTTAAAGATTCGTGAAAACCGCCGTTTCACAATAACGGAGTTTTCTCTTAGTTTTCCACTACTTTCACGGGCTTTGTTGTTTGAAATTGGCGGCAGAATTCTATGACAAAGGAATTTCAAAGCTTGTCCACCGCTATGATATGTGTCTCAATTTGTTTGGTGACTATGTAAAATAGCAGAATTTTAGTCGCTCTTTCTAATGTATATAATAAATTTTTTTTCTTGTACTTAGTTTCTTTTTAATTCCAAAACGTTCTTTACTTTCTGAATATGGCTCGTATATATCCTTATTTAGAGTGCCCTTCGAGAATGAGGATTAATTAAGACGAAATGTCTTATTTTTGTTGTGTATTGATGTGCGAGTAAAGTAATAATAATGATATTAGTGATTCAAATAAATTAAAGCAGCTTTTTGCGATTTGCCACTGCTTTCCTCGTGAGCACGAACGAATTTGCAAGATATTTTGTTCGCAGAATGAACCTTTCTTTCATTAATGGGGTATAGATTACGTCTTGTAAACAATTTGATCTCTTTATATAGAAAGACTTTTGGGAACCAGGGTATAATTTAATTCGTTATTACTTTGGAACAAAATCATGAATTAAGGAAACTTCGGAAGTAATTTATGCATATATTCTGTACCCATCCTACTCTACATATCACACTATGCATCTCATACTTTCTCATAATATGTACCATATAATTCCTCGGGTAACACGACCTAAAGATAAGACGAGGTATAAATTTTCGTTAATGTTTTAAAGATTTAGAATATATATTTCCTATATTTCCGGAATTTTCTGCGTCGTATGAATTTACTTAACATCAGCGATCATCATATGGAAATTTTTTTGCAACTGATAGCTCAAGCTGTAGACGAACAATTGTTAGCACGTGCCGAAACACGAACTCATATACTCTCCAACACATTTATTGGTCACGGTTGCTTGGTGGTCAAGATCATGAATTAGCTCTCAGTGTTTCGTTGTCGAGTCGTACGTTCGAGCACTGATGCTACTAAAGACCCGACGTTGAGCGCTACTAATGCACATTAAATATATCGAGACCCTGAATCCTCCTGTTGATATGACGGGGAAGTTTGGAGAGGGAAGGAAAGCTCGGGGTCACTCTCGACACTCGACTATGTTCAAAATTACAATTCTCGTTACCGATAACTCTCATATTGCTTCTAAATGCGTTGTAAATAAACAATAAGACAAAAAAGTCAATCAATCTATCAAGTTTGTTTTCTTGTTTGCATAAGATAATGTTTTGGTAGGCTTTCAAATACGTTGAAGTGTGATTTATTTTATATTCTAATGGCTTTAATTTATATAAATTTCTATCAAATTTTATTTTGTATATGCCTTGATAGACGATCTCTTATTTTGAGGGTCTTTTTAATAATGGGTTTCCTTCTACTAACATTGTATACCTGGGTCAAAACTTTAAAAGCTTTCTTCTCAAAATTTAAAGCGCTCAATTGAGTTGAAATTTTCAAAACACAATTGTTTGGATGATAATACAATACTTTAATTATAATTCATAAAAACTGATTGATTAAAACTAATTATTTAAAGAACTAAATATTCGCCAAATGGTCACCAAATTCGTCCCCAAGACGAAGGGGTCATTGCTTGAACTCTCTTTTGTTAATTATTATTTTGTTAAGAAATTGATTTTAAAAATTTGTTAAAACTTATTTT
>BMAW01025408.1:0-22830 GCA_019974015.1 Nephila pilipes
AAATAATAAATTTTTATGAATAAATAAAATAATAAATTTTTATGAATAAATAAAAAAATAAATAAATGTAAGCAAAAATAAATGAGTAATAATTCGTTAACTGATTATATTCAGGTACAAGAAACTTCATAATTTACAATTATCATAGTAAAAAAAAGCATGCTTTAATATTCATTCAAAAATGTAAAAGAAACTGATTGAGTTTGAATAAAATTTTCGCCAGAGCTATGTGAGGTTCATTGTCGAAGGACTTAGTCCTTTTTGAACGACGTTCAAGGCAGAGAAAGTGACGAGGAAAATTTTTGAAACTCGACCATATCCTCACCAGGGAATGTGTCGAGGCTCCATCACTGGCGTTGTATGGAAGTTTGGAGAGGAGAGTAAAGCTTTAAGTGTCATCCTCGTCAACTGATCGAGGTTCAAAATTAAGAGTTCGTCGTCATTATTTTTTATGTTGCTTCCAAGTGCGACGTTATCAAAAATATCACTAGAGATAGCAATACCGGTAAATAAGGAATTTCAGCCTCAAACTGTTGACCAGTATTTTTACATGGTTTTTACCAGGAATTAGGTAAATTATTTGCCTAACTAAGACGCAAACTTTTCTATCTATTCTATGAGCCGCGTTTTTACTTGTTTCAATAAAGGAAGTAAAACTACAATCAAAAATAAAAATTTGCGATTGTTTGAATGGACACTAAAAACAATACTCGTTGAAACAGAAATAGCGAATATTGCTGATTTTTTGAAAATTCGCTGAGTACAATTCCTTCGATATTTGCGATGACCATATGACGTTGGTCTATTTACTATTTTCTCTTCACTAACTTAAGGGACTTTTTGGTAATTTGAATTGCACACAATTACAACTCTTTGCCAACCACAATGAAACATGATTAGGTGAATAAGATGAAGATAAAAAGTGCCACAGATTGAATTAGAGATTGTGATATATAAGCGAAATAGAATTGAAAGGAAAGATAATAGAGATAGAGGACAATGGCAAGCTCATAGGTGTGTAGATTGAAGTGAATCATCGTAATTAATTGTTTACGTTGGAATTGAATCTATAATACTCTACAAGTGCGTAATTTGAAATGAGTGATTTAGTAAGATAAGACTTTATTATTAGATTATAAACGGGATTAACTATACTGTATTAATTGAGTGAAAAGAGAGAGAGAGAGTGATCTTGGATATTCTAAATAAACTTTGTTGTCTTTCTCTTGCGTATCTTTAATTGGACTCATGAACTTATTGATTATTTAATAACACTTAAAGATAGATGTAGAGTTAAATAATGGAAGAAGTTCGTCACACGTTTCTAGTGAGACTTAAAATCTTGGCTTGATCAAATCGAAGACAAGAATAAAACATGATAACCCGTCTTTGGCACACAAACAAATTTAATAAAATCCTTGTAAAAAAATTGGAGTATCTTTGACATAAAAATAGGAGTATTGGGAGTATTTTCGTAAAATGTAAGGGGGAAATGTGTTCTAATACTGCAGTTTTTTGAATAATTATTGAACCAACAATTGTAGGATCAGAAAGAGATTTTTCTACGGCAAAATTATTTTGTACAAAATTCAGATCACAATTATGAAACTAATGTGTTGATCAGCTAAGTTTTTAACGTGCTTAATTTTTAAAAACACGTTGACAAATAGACCATGCGTTTAATTATCTATTGTGCAATTAATTTTACTGTGAACAACGATCCTCGTATATGTATTACTTATAATTTGTTAAAAAATCCAATTTTTTTCAATAAAATTAATGTTTAAAATACAATTTTTATTTTCATATACTTTTATCACAGTATACAAGAATCAAGTGATGTGATTGTTTATTGACGTCGTACTCAGAAGCAACTCGAGGGCAATTGGTGACGGAACTTTGATTCTGAGCATCGGTCAAGTGACGAGGATGACACTTGAAATGGCATTTTCCTCTCTAAACATCCACACCATCCACCTCTGTACAACACGACCACATACAATAACCAAATAAAATGTCTTATCACAGTGAATTTTAATTTTATATTCAAGGTTTAAAGAATTCTCGGTAATTTATCGGTGTATACCAGATCTGATTGAAATTTTTACCGAATTAATTGTTGAAGAAAAGTCGGCATATTTGCAATATCTATCTTCACCACGTGGGAACATTAAAACTCGATTTCTTTTAATGTACAACACACCCATTATTCCATACCACGGGAGTTAAATGGAACACCTGTTGTTCGGAATAATGGGAGTGAGTGAGTGAATGAATGTGAAGTTTATTGGCGCAAGAGCCAGATATGGCTATGCTGCGCCAAATAAGATGTAACTGTGGTCTAGAAGTGAAGAAAATGTAGAAAAGACAAAAAATTGGTTGACAAGAAGGAGGATCGAAAATAGAGAAAGATCGCTAGGGTAACTCGGGGGGTGTCACCCGTGTTTACCAAAGACAGTAAACCCCATGGGAAAGAAAAAGATCACTAGGGTGCCCCGGGGTCATGATGCCCTTACTTACCTAAAGGAGGCAAGTCCCTGAAGTCCCCTGATATAATCCCCAGGGGCAGGGTGCCCGACTATACCTCCAGACGCTGGGTACCCATTTTAGTCGCCTCTTACGACATGCATGAGCTACAGTGGGACTATTCTGTCATTCCCGATCACCACACGGGTCTCGGAATAATGAGGTCGAACATGCGATCCTCTAGAACGACACTGATGGTCGCTGTAGCCTAGTGGTCATGGTCGTGGGCTTGTGGCCAGCTATATTCTCCGAATCGTGAGTTCGTGTCTTGATGCCACTAAATACCGGCCTTGTAACGGGACTGAAACACTTGAATCTGTGAGCCTGAAAGTCCTTTCAGTGACATTGAGTGGAATGTAGGAGATCAGAATGTTGAGTTCAGGTGTCTTTCTCGTCACTTGACCGAGGTTCAAAATTACGAAGTCTGTCGCCAACAGCTAATGAGTTTCTTCTAGTGCAACGTTAATAAAATCAATATAGAAAGTCGCTATCCTAAGAAATCACGATTGTAACCACAATACAGTTGATGCACGAAAATGAATCTTAACTAGTTATTAACTTCGTTGAATGAAATTTTAAATATTGAAAAATATTCGAATTATTCTGTTTATAAGGATGTACCTTTTATAGCTAAAGATAATTAATTTTACTTTGATGTCTACCGCATGATAATAATTATTACCTAACGACCGTAGGGTATGTTAGGTAATAATTATTATTATATTAATTTCAATATTAAACAATATTTAACTAAATTTAAGACATCGAAAAGATTACTGTTATATAGGTCACTATTAATTACATAGTTATGTAGGTCTGGGTAAGTAATGAAACTTCTCAGAAAGTTTTACACTTCATTAATATGTCTGACATTACTTAGGCTTTTAAGAACGCTACTTTACAAAACAGGGGATTCTTACAGAAACTCGCATTATTAATTTACAAAACATTATATTTCAAGCTGAGCTCCAACAGATTTTTTTACATAAAAGCTCAATCAGCTATGTAAACGAGTATGTATAAAACTTGATATACCCGTTTTCTTTTTTTATTTAATTAACATTACACTAGAGTAACACCATGAATACTGATGTCCTTTTGAGTCCCTTCCAAGTGATGAGAGTGACACCTAATATTTTATTCTTGAAATGTCGAAAACTGTCCCAAAAGAGGGTTGCTAACATAAAAATATATATCATGAGCTGAGAAAGACCATTTTACCGAGGATTTAATTATTCCTTTCAAACATTTCGATTATTTTAATTTCAAAAGATATCTTAGTACACCCAGTTTATTTATAACTAGCTGGAATACCTGTTTTTCGCACGAGTGAATTGAAAAACTTAACAATAGAGAAGGAAAGATTTTGTCAACGAGGACCAATTTATAAATAGTATTTTGAGTAATTTTGAACTTCAAATTCGAGTTCAAAGTAAGAGTAATTTAGCAAATAAAATAGAGTACATTCAAATATATAAATTTAAACCCAATGATAGTGAGTGAGTAAGTGAATGTAAATGTTATTGGCACAAGAGCCAGATGTGGATATGCTGCACCAAACTAAATTTAACTGTGGTCTATACGTGAAAAATTGAAAAAAAAAAAAAAAAAAAAAAAAAAAAAAAAAAGACAATTGGTTGACAAGAGGAGGGTCGAAAATAGAGAAGGATCACTAGGGTATCCCAGGAGTGCGTCACCCGTTTTTAGCAAAGGCAGTAAACCCAATAGGAAAGAAAAAGATCACAAGGGTGTCTCGGGGTTATGATATCCGTACTTACCAAAAGAAGGCAAGTCCCTGAGGTCTCCTGATATAATCCCCAGGGGCAAAGTGCCCGGCTGTACCCCCAGACGCTGGGTACCCATTTTAGTCGCCTTTTACGACATGCATGAGCTACAGTGGGACTATTTTGTCATTTCCGTCACCACACGGGTCTAAGTCAAATGGAAACGAAACCTGCTTTTAATTAATAAATAAAAAATTTTAAAGCGTGTTTGTTATTAGAAATAAATTAATTTTATAAAAACACAGTAGTTTATAAAAAAATAATAATATCTGATATTTTTAATAAAACTTACTAATTAAAAAATGTTATACTAGGCTTTACAGAAATTATAATATCATTCTAAGGTATTGTTTGATTCGATTCATAATAAGTAATGGTAATTGAAATCTCGATTGTTATATTTTTCAATTCACCCGTTCGAACAACGGGTGAATTGAAATATACACAAATTAATAAGCTATATGGGGATCGATTCCTTCTTATGATACATAGATTCTGCTGCCATCTGTTGATAACAATTTCGGCAAAAACACGAAAAATGGAAAAAAATGGGGGGGGGGGGCCGAAAAAATTCACCTGAAATAAATTTGAAAATCGGTTTTAGCGGAAAAAAACATGCAGCCCCTTCAACACATTAGCAAAGCTCCATAAAATTTTAGTTAAAGATAATTGAAATTTATATAACAACATGTATTGAATAACAAGCATCTAAATTTATATATGAATCCTTTACAAATTATTACTATCTTAAATTTTGAAACGATCTATATTGTTTTAAGTATAAATTTAGTTATAAATAGATTGGTCATAAATTAGTAGGAAGATATACGAAATAAATAGAATCAAATTTTTTTTTTAAGGGAAGCGATAAGGTCTTATAGAAAATTTTCTGAAATTTTTTGATTCAATAAATTATGTTTTCTCGTACATTTCATTCGCATAGCATTTTGCTTTCTTAACAATGCTGCTGATTATTAAATTTATTTAGTCAAGCTCTTATTAACGTCACACTAGAAGCAACACGAGGGCTATTGGTGACGGACCTCGTAATTTTGAACCATGTTCAATTGACGAGGACGACACCTGAGCTTACACCCCCTCTCCTAACTTCCACGCCGGGAGAAATTTGGGCCCCGACAGATTTAACGTGCATCAGCCCCGGCTACACGGAGGGTCTTTAGCGGCCAAGCTGCTGATTATTAAAATTTTATTTATACTCCCTATTTCATACATAAGTTAGCTATACTGTGTAAATTCCTAGATAACTACAAACTACCATCATATTAAAAGAATATAAGTACGAATAAAATTTAATGAGTTGGAAATATTTTGAAAAACATACGATAGCACCATGAAATCTGTATCTTGGATTGTTAACAAACATGACGGGAACAGTTTCGCAATATGATAAAAAGTTGAAAACTGCAAACTACATCATATTAAAAGAATATAAGTATGAACACAATTTAATGAGTTGGAAAATATTTTGAAAAACATACGATAACACCATGAAATCTGTATTTTGGATTGTCAACAAACATGACGGGAACAGTTTCGCAATATGATAAAAAGTTGAAAACTGCAAACTAATTGATAATACGGGAAATCATGTTACTAATGAAAGATTGATAATTAGTTTTACACAGTAAATGAATATGTAATTGTAAAATAGAAATAGATCATTTTTCATGCAAAAGTAGTAGTGTTATTCAAATAATATAGTAAGAGCGCCATATATTTCTAAGAAGAAAAAAAAAAATTATTGTAAGGAAGAGTTAAAAAAATTAAATTTACATCTAATTGTTATAATTTTCTTGGTCTAGATAGGGTTTTGAAAAATAAATATGATAAACGTGTTTTTAACCATAATTAAAGAATTTTTTAATGTTTTTCAGTTTTTCAAACGTGTGTGTAACTTTAGTTATTATTACGATGAAAATAAACTAAAAGAGGACGCATAGTCGCCAGATCTAGTACTTCCGATTATCACCCGTTACTCTCCCTGCAAAATTTTTTCGAGGAAAAAATTCAAACTGAAACAGATGTCATCCAAGCACTATTTGAATTCTTGGACTTTAAAAACTAGCCATTTTTCAAAAATAATATATTCAAATTACTATCCATCTAGAAAGAGTTCACAAATAATGATAGAAATTGTATTGCACAATAAAAGTATTATTAAATTTAGGAAAAATGCATCATTTTCATTCACTTCAAAAACGAACAGAGCTTTCTTTAGACTTTCTTTTCTTCTTAAACTTTATATAAATAACATAAGCATATGCAAACGTGGTTCGTTCAATAAGTTTTTAGAAATTCCAAGAGATTCATCGAAAATTATTTGTTTTTAGTAAGCATCATGACTCACTAGACGACTGTCTAAGTCTTTGTTACTAGAATTCGTGATCATGACGCTTTTCACACCTCAAAAATTCTTTGTCCCTCCGATGAGACCATCTTCAACATTTTTGGAAAATATTCAGCGGAAGCAACCGAACGTTTTAAATTTTGCTTGGTTTCGGGTGCATAACTATGAATCGAGGTCTCACCGACGATGACAACTCGACGCGGCAGCATCACATTTTGATTTGGCAGTAAATGACTTCAAAATCTAAGCTAAATTATGAATCAATGTCAAATTTGTTTCAGCCCCGCTTAACAGATGGCAGCACCCAATGGGAAGAACAATTTACCTTAATGATGCCATCTGTCTTCAGAAACAAGTACTTTTTGAACCACTTTCGTATATGATAGTCAAAATGTTGTTTAATTACAAAAATAGTTTAACTGACAGTAATCTTCAAATAGATTCCTGCTGCATAATCACTTTTAGAGATCTTTTACAGAAAGCGGTATTAAATAAGAAGAATTGTAGAGTTTTTTTTTACAGAAAATGAAATTCTTTGATATTTATTAATCTGAAACTATTTTATCCAGATAGGAATAATGGCCCTTGTTGCCTTACATCCCTTCTTCAATCTTTCATTCATTCAATCAATCAATCAACTGACAGCAACATGAAGTTAAATATGTTTTGAGGTTAATTTTGATATTGAAAACAAACTGAAATATTTTAAAGCGAAATTAACTTTCTTACAAGTCGAGTTGGAACTTTGCATATATTCGCGTGTCTCTCAGGCGGGTATAATCAAGTTAGCCTATTACAATACCCACAAAATTAACGGTGCGAAAAATCGAGTTACTGAAAAATAATGGAGCAATACCAAGAAAAGTACAAGATTCAATTTAGTTAGTTCAAAAACAGAGTTCGTGCATGCCTAATTTCTTAGATACATACCATAGTCTAGTCGTATTGATTTTATAGTTTGTGGGGTACAAAATTCTTTTTTTTCTCTTTCTTTTAAAACTTTATATACTACCATTTTCAAAATTTTAAGTTGTATATGTAATTTTAAAACTCACACAAAACTAATTTTACTTTGCGATTTTAAAACTCTTGGTTTTCTAAGCAGGTTTCAACAGTGAAAAAGTTATGTATTGATGATTAAGATAAGATGTTTTAATTGATGCTTTTTGATAATGAATAAATGAAAATTTAGGTTTATGGTGCAAGAACCAAACATGGGGCTAGGCTGCGCAAAACACCGAGTATATGAGATCTGGAAGACAGATAAAAAAAATTGAAAGATATAAAAAAAACTGGTCGATAAGAAGAGGGATTGAAAATAGAGGAGGGTCACCAAGGTATCCGGGGAGTGCATTACCCTGTTTCTCAGAGACAGCAAAACCTACAGGAAAGAAAAAGATCTCCAAGATATCTCTGGATCATGATGCCAGCACCTTATTTGAAGAAGCTAAGAACCTGATGGAATGCTTTATGATAAAAAAAAAAATATGAATCTAGAGTTATGTTTCTTGAAATTAAAAAAAAAAAAATTCGAAATTCTATTTTCCCATATTGTGATATGTGCTATTTGTACAATTATGTTTCTTCCAAGGAAAAAAGCAGTCAAGGAACACAAGCTTCAAGTCTAGGTTCCTTCACGTGATAGTCTATTAACGTTGTACTCAGAAGCAATACGAGGGCTATTGACGCAGGACCTCGAAATTTTGACCCTCGGTCAACTGACGAGGACGACACCTGAGCTCTGGCACACCCTCTCCTAACTGCCATCCATCCAACATCAATAGATTTATTGTGCCTCAACCCCTCTACGGGGCCGCGGTAGCCTAGTGGTCAAGGCTTCAGATTCGTGGACGGCGGTTTTTGTTCAGTCTCGGGTTCGATCCTTGGCCGCCAAAGACCCGCCGTGTAGCCGGGGCTGATGCACGTTAAATCTGTCGGGGCCCAAAGTCCTCCCATTGGCGTGGTGTGGAAGTTAGGAAAGGGTGTGCCAGAGCTCAGGTGTCGTCCTCGTCACTTGACCGAGGTTCAAAATTACGAAATCCGTCTCCAATAGCCCTAGTGTTGCTTCTAGTGCGACGTTAATAAAAAAAACTAAACTAAAACTCAACCTCTCTTCACGACTTGTCTTTTGTGGAATCAGAACTAGAACTTAAGATTAGAAGAAAGCAAAGTTGGCCAAGAGTTCGCGACCATGACCACTCGACTATCGTGCTCTTGGATATATCAAAGACTTGATAACAAATATTTGACAGTAAAGAAAACGCCAGGGATTCAAAACTTTGGTCAATTACTTAGAATCCGTTTCTCAACACACGAAACTGGTCCTCAGTCTTTATAACAGGCTTTATAGTTGAGCTTAGAAAATAATCATGTATTTTAACAGGAAAAAAGTTTGCCATTCTAAAAGTTTGCCAATAAAACTCCAAATACTTCAAAGTACAGCAAAATGATAACACTGAAATACCTCCATGTTTTGTAGCCGTGGTTACCTAGTGGTTATGGTAGAGGACTTGTGGTCGACGGTTTCCATCGAGCCGTAGGTGCAAGTAGTAGACGAGGTTGATGCACGTTAAATCTGTCGTGACCCAAAGTCCCCCCGTTGGTGTGGTGTGGAAAGGACAGGTGTCGTCCTCGTCACTTGACCGAGGTTCAAAATTACGAGGTCTGCCACCAATTGCCCTCGTGTTCCTTCTAGTGTGACGTTAATAAAACTAACCAACATGAAACCAGTCTCAATGTCTTATATGAAAATATGGTATTCTTTAGGATGCTCTTGGTACTAGACTGCATCCAAACTTCATGAATATTCTTTCTATAAATATTAAATTTATTTTTTTCCTTATTAATTGATTATATGAATTTACTGACATCAGACTTGGAACTTATATGAAAATTATGAGGTACGGATTTCATTAATTTGAACCTCGATCAATTGACAAGGAGAGCACATGAATTGGAACCATTTTCTTTATACTTCCAGGACTCAAAACCTTGCCTCTAAGGAAATAACACTGAGCAGGAGTTGGAAACATTGAACATTTGACTGTCGTGGCCGCTTTTTTTCCTCTAGAAGAGTAGTGTATTTTAAATGGTTGGTTGGTTTTATTAACGTCGCACTAGAAGTAATACGAAGACCTTTAGCGACGGACCTCGTAAACTTGAACCTTGGTCAAGTGACGAGACCTACACCTGAGCTGACACCTCCCTCTCCAAACTTCCACACCATTACAACATGAGGACTTTGAGCCTCGACAATTTTAACCGTGCTTCAGCCCCGGCTACACAGCGGGTCTTTGGTGACATCTGGGCTCGAACCAAGGACTCGTCGAAATTTTCTCTATTTTCGATTCTCTACTTCTTATCACACATAAACAAACAAAATTTATCTTTTTTTTTCCTTCCATTTTTTCAGAAGTCTAGACCCCAGTGACACCTTATTTCGCTCAGAATTAGTCATATCTGGCTCTTGTGTCAGAAAACCGACTTACTTATTCCACTATATTTATTTATTTTTTTTTATGCTAACTGAAATATTATAACTTTTTAACAACTAATAATCTTCTCTCCTTTTTTTTTGTTTCAAAATTATTTATAAAAAAAATACCGGAAAATGTAACATATTTTTTTTATCTAATTGAGAGAATAATCATCTTAATGGATTTCATGTAAATTTTTCAATTTGCTTTATTATTTTAATATTAAAAAGTAGTCTAGACTTTTCATAATTATCAGTGCTTTTTAACATTCATCGTCACATTCGTGCCGACTCTTGTGTATAAATTGATTTCTTTAATGAATTAATTACATTCTTATTATTCAGCGTATGATTCTATCTCAAAATATTGATCTCTGTTATAAAATCAGTTGAATGTAAAATTTTTTTATAACTGTGAAAAAACTATCAAGATTTTTTTTTAATGCTCTGAAGATCATATTTAATGTTAATGGTTCTGATGATCCACAATTTGGAAAGCGTTTTATAATTATGAAATGAAAAGGTTTAATTTTTACCTTCAGGTCCCATATAAATTATATTTAATTGATAAATGAAATATTCAAATTCATAAAATTTTTAGTAAAATTCATTTAAAGGAATAATACAGGTCAACACTTATTGGTAGCAAGTGCTTGGCTTGTAATAAATTTAATGTAAAATGCAGCATGCGCACACGTCGATCTCTGTTACATATTCAATTTTAGGATTAAATGTAAATAAAAATAAAATTAATGTAAATTTAATTTCTTTCTCTAATTTTTTAGCAAACTTTTCTACTTATATTTGCGACCTTGTATAAATTATTTATAATGAAAGGAATGCTAGACTAGATGGTATTTATTAAGATATTGCGGATCTTAAATAATTTTGTGTAATGAATTTGATAAGCTGCGTGCAGAGAGGCTACCAGAATAGTTACATTTTCAAAGCTTCTAGATTTTAGCTTTATCAATAAAACGAACCTGTTGTTATGATTGCCAAATTTGCCATTAAACTTAGAGTTTATCGAATAAAAATTGTATCTACACGATCTTTACATTGTGGTGAATGATACCTTTTATTTTGTGGGGACTGTTATTAAAAAGCGGTCACTAATGCACGATTTTAGAAAGAAAATGATATTTTGCTCCCCCTTTATCGGTTTTATAGAACATCTTCGTAAATAAATTTCGAATTGACATACCACTAGAAAATGTGTAAGTGGCATTGAATCTCATAATTGTGGCAAGGACTACACTTGAATTGTGATGCCTTTTCCTCCAAACTTGTACACTTCACTACACTACATTGCGGAAGAAATTTGAAATCCAGTTCCAATTAATGAGCAATAATTCCCATTATTCACCTTGAAAGGTCATTAATGGAATAAGAACTTGAACATATGTTCCGACTTTAATATCACCGGCCATGAATTTACGATCATGATTACTTGGCCACCATAGTCTTGCAGACCATAAGGAGCAAATTTAAGAAAACTAGTGCGGAGTTTTCTCTAAGGCTCTGGGAAGGTTTCTGTCCAAATGCTTTTCTGTATGATCTTAGGGTACTACTGATAAAATATTTAAAAAGAGTGATTTAGTGTTATGTCATTGCTTATAAAATCGCACTGGAAGCAACTCGAGGGCTATTGGCGACTGACCAACATAATTTTGAACCTCGGTCAAGTGACGAGGACTAGACTTGAGCTCCAAGCCAATGTGAGGCCTGGGGAACTTGATCAAATTTAATGTGCACTAGCCCCACTATACAGGGGTCTTTAGTAACATCAAGGTTCGAACCCCCAACTCGATGAAAACAACTGTGACCGCGAGCCCGTGACCATAACCACTAGGCGTTCGCGGGCATATTTAGAAAGAGTGTTACTGCATTAATAATTTATCTGGAACCCTTTAGAAAGTTTTTATAATAATTAGCTTTTAGTACGACATTAATTTGAAATATACGTAGCTTGTTCAAAAAATCGTTAAAAATCTAAGAGATGGCGCTCGTAGCATCGAAAATAGTTTGTTTTTCGTAAGCATCACATAAGCAAACATTCTCTTTTGAAAAAGATTCTCTTCCATCAAGACAATGAATGGGTATGCACCGGTGCAGTTTCGATGGCCAAAATCATAGAATTAATGTTCTAATTATTACAAAATCCCCCGTATTCGCAGAATTTGGTCCCCAGTGACTTTTTCATTTCCAAAATTAAAAAAAAAAAAAAAAAAAAAAATGGCTCAGCGTAGAACTGTTCCCCTCCAACGAAAATGCCATCGCCCAAACAGATGCCTATTTTGGGGAACTTCACTTCCAAAATCTTACTTTTTAAATGGCTTAAAAAACTTGGAGAAATGCTTGGAAAAGTGTATAGAGGTAAAATGAGTTGTCGCGTTAAAAAAAAATGTACCTAAAATAATTTGCTTTTCTATCTTTTTCTAAGGACTTACTGAACGACCCTCGTAGGGGAACAGCAGTGTAATATCGGAATCATGATATTACGAGTGAATGTGATCTTAAATACTATTCTTGATTCCATTGATCATTGTAAACAATAAGTAACTACTAAACGCTAATTCTCACTTTCATATAGAAGTTCTGTAAAGGATTTTCATGCACATCTCTCTTTAACTAGCCCCTACGCTTGCCTTACTATGATATTTGATATGAGAACTTAAACTTGTGAAAGAACCGTGATATTGGTAAGGAGTGTAGCAAAGTAGATATTGGTAAGGAGTGTAGTAAGGAGTGTATTAAGGAGTGTAGCAAAAGGAAATGAGGAGATATGGAGAGATAGAGGAATTTTCTAGAGGGACTCATAGGAACGCTATATACATTCGAGCAATTGTAAGATGATGTTCAGACTGACTCTTTTTAGAAGTTTGCAGTTTAGAACTTGCTAAATAAGTAGATATTATTATTATTATTATATTTATTTATTAGGAATAAATACTTAAAAAAGCCTCGCCCCAAATTTATTTTAATTTGGTGATTAATATTTCGAAGATTTAAATAAGCTGCTTAAAGATTTTAGCTGATCATTATTGAGTAATTATGTTTCTCACTACCAAAGAGAATAATTCGTCTCGACCAGTTCGGATTTTGTTCCCTGTATATGATCTTTATCAGGTCCATCCAACAATAAACTAAAACTTTTGAGATAGAATTGGCTTCTTTAATTTCATTTTAACGTGTGCTAATGCTTTTTTTTTTGAAAATTTTCTCTTAAGTTCTCGAAAAAATAGAACTATTCAAAAGGAATTTTAATTAAAGCGAATTAAGCATACTTCCGAGCTCCAGGTTCCATAGAAGCAATTAGTATCAAGCAAAAACATTCTTACGAAACAAAAACGTTGCAAACGTTAACAGCAAAAAGAATAAAAACGGACGACCCTGTCATAAAAAAAATCAATGATCAAATGAAACATTTAAATAAGAACAAACGATAAATTATTAAAGTAGACATTAATATTCTATTCGGATGTAAAAATAACGCAGACCATAAAATATTGAATTAAATATACCTTTAGTGTTTGTATAAGCACGTTAAATGTAACTATTTTCATAAAAATATATTATTATGTCATTCGTTTGAGCCTAACACCATGTATCTTTTATTTTATACTCCTAATTTTTGTTGACGCCATTTTCTCAAAACAACAACATGTTAGTACATGTTAATAAAAATGTTACTGAATAATTACTTCAGTCAAAATAAATACACTATTGAAAGAAATCGACTGTCCTACAATAAGTTGTCAAATTATCTAAAATAATAGCAGAATCTACTGGTTTTTTTTTAATAAAAATGTTAGCACTGAACAAGTTAATAGTTTTCTTGGTAAAAAAATCTTCCTATGAAATCTTTAAATTTATTAAAAATGTTTCACTTCTAAGTTATTAAAATTGGTTTATAATTCTGAATAGTTACATCAAATTTCACTTTCACAAAGATTTTAGCTGCAATTTTTAGATAGTTTATATAACAAGTAGTAAGTTAAACGCACGTTCAATTTACATTTAAATCTAACATTTGAATAAAAATAAAATTTGGGTGATAATTCTTAAAATTTATGGTAGGATACAATGTGGCTAATTTTGAGATATTTTCGTCATTTTACTTTATACATAAAGTTTTGTATTGAATGTTTTGAACTTTTTCTGATTAGGATATTTCTTTTATTTTAGAAATTATGTCAAATAATTTGTCCTCGGAAAGCGTCTTATGAAGAGAAAATTTAATAATTCAAAAAGCGTATTATTTCACTTATTTACCGCTGATTGTTGGTTGATTCTAACCTGGACTTCCTTCCTGTGATAATCTATATAATTATTCAATTTGTTCATTTCCATCTAGGCTTTTTACATTCATATTCGAACTTAGAAAATAAATTTTTATCTGTTTTTTTTATGTAACATGCAACTTTCTAACGTAGATTTTATGAAAAAGGAAATTTTTTAATTTCTGAAGTTCACAAAATCCAGAATAATTGGAAGGATCTCTTAGCTTTAAGAATCCTTTTATGACCTTATTTATTGTCATCATTAGACTTATTTTCTTCCATTATCTTTTTTTCTTACTTTAATTAAACTATATTTAATTCCATTAATCATTATAGATCGCTTTGCTGATTATCATCATGAGATCGGCTTTCTCCATTATCAGTAAATTAATTTTCCTTAAATCACTTTACTTAATATCGTTAATCACTAGATTATTTAGCTTTCAACCTTAAATTACTTTCGAGTTCTAAATGCTGATGTGTTAGGGACATTTTCCTTTAGAATTGGAGATAGAACTGTATCTTACTTAATGACTTTGCATTCCTTTTAACCATTCCTTCCCTAATTGAATGAGGAGTATGGTAGCTGGGTAGTTAAGTTGGGTAACATTTTATCCTTATCTATTTCAGCCTCTGTCCTATATCATGTGTTCAATTTTCGAACAATTTCAAAGCCCCTTGACTAATTAGGAAGGCCAATTGACGCATTTTTGACAATGTCTAATTAGGAAGCTTAACGTAGGGTTACTATTTTACCTAAATGCAGCAACATTAAACATTGAAATCAATAAAATCCCTTTATATTTTAATAAAAACGCTTTCAGTAAAATGAATTTGAAATGAAATTTTTCATTTTACTCGCACTATTTTTTTTCTGTAATCAACTATGTAGGTTTAATATTGCCCCATGTGCAAACACTTCCATTCCGTTCTCACGCTCATGACAGAAATAATCAAACGCGTAAATTCTATTAACAATAATTTATCAAGTTTTCAGCCATACTTTCTATAATAAATTTTGGGTATTACTCAATTATTTTGTGAAAAATAGATAGACAGTGTTTCCATAAAATTTTGAGATGGAACTGAATGAAATAACAATATTTTCTTAGAAGATGTTAGTTTTATTGAATTAACAACAAAAAATTAAAATTGCAATTCAAGATAAAGGGACAGTGATAATGAAATAATAGGGGGGAAAACACCGGTGAAAACGAGTCATTTGAACATGGATTTTCTTTCAAACTTCACACTTATCGTAACATGATTTTTTATACTTTAAATCTTTAGAGCAAAAAGGAGTGTTGAATCAAATTGAATTTATTCAATAATTAATTTTAATACTGAATATATTCAATAATTAATTTTTAGCAAAATAATAATTGACCGAATAGAGTTTAAGCTATGGTTCCTTCTCCTTGGCATCCATTTGGCGACTTGGCGAGAAACTTGGCGCAAAATTTAATTTTTTAAATAATTAGTTTTAATCATTTTTTTTTATTAATTTCATTAAATATCGTATTGTCATATACAACAATCATGGAAAAAAAATTTTCAGCTCAATTGAGCGCTTTAAAACGTGAGAAAAAAGCTTTTAAAGTTTTGACCCATACATACAATGGGAGCATTAGGAAATCATTACTAAGGCAAATAAAGGTTCATAATTCTGCGTCTTTTGTCTTTCCATTTTCATTTTTTTAATTTAATTTTCATGAAAATCTCCGTACAACGTATGCAAGGCATTTCTTCTGCAAATAATAAACGTGTAGTTCGTTTCTTTTAAAATATCATATTGATCTTTCCATTTTTAGTGAAATTTCCTCCGTAAGCATCAGATATCAAAAGCATATAATTTGACTATCAAATCTTTATTTTCTGAATCTCATAAATCTATAACTATATATGTGACTTCAGAAAAGGACTAAGACAATTTCAAGTATGCTGCTTTACTGAGAAATAATTCCACTCGGCTGGTTGTTAAATGATATCATGGTAATAATAATGTAGCACAATATTGATTTGAGAAAATTGCTTCTCAGAGTTACTTAAGAGATGTGGTTATTAAATAACGAGACTGACGCTGCTACAGAAGAAGTACAAATGCGCCAAATGTCAACAACCGACAGCACCTTCACGATCGCGTGAAGCCGTCTCTTTTAATACAGCTCCTCTCGTTTCTACAAACTAATCCAAAAAGCCGTAGCCTTCGTTCACATTAGAATTAACTTTTTTTTATATTTCGCCTGAAAAATGAAGAGTGAACACAGAAATGTTGTGAAATTTCACAAGAAACTTGGGAAAACCACAGCTGATAATTTATTGAAAGAAGGGTATGACAATTAATGTTTATAGCGTTAGACCACCCGCCATATTCGCTGGCTCTTGCACCATGCGGCTTCTATCTGTTTTCTAAGGTACAATCTGCATTAAAAGGAACAAGATTTGAGTCCGGTGAAGCTGTGAAAGAGAAACGGCATGCGTCCTGAAGGAGTTGACAGAAGATTTCCGGCACTGTTTCGAACAATGAAAGATTTGTATGGAGTGTCGTATGGAAAAGGAGGGAGTATTTTAATGGTGATATTAAGTAAATATGCATTGCATCAAAATAAAATGTTTTACTGAGTCAATCTTGTTATTTAATTGTCAAACCTTGTATTTTTTCAAATCATATTTTTTACTCTATGCTTTCTAATGGTATTTCTTCTTTTCTAAGATAATTTTTAAAACACTTTCCTAAAAAGAGTTATTAATTGTTATTAATTGCAAGGTTTGTATAGTCAAGAATTTCTCCTCTTTTAGCCCAAATAAGACATTAATTAAATAAATCTTATAGAATAAATACCATAACATGAATAAAAAAATATTGAAAGTAAAAAAAAGCGTTACATTTCAATACTGACAAACTTTTCTCTTTGTGAAAAGAGGACATTTTGCCAAAAGAATCGTTGGGGATTTTCCAAGAATTCCATCAATGAAATAAGGAGAATGACCATTGAAATTTTAATCAATCACATTCCTTCTGACAATCATTGAAATGCATGAATGCTTGTTAGTTTTCTTTGTCCATTTTTTGAATAAAGAAGCTTATTTTCTGCGTTCATAAAAAACATCTCAAATAGAACGCCAAAGAGTGTACATTTATATATCATGTAAAAGTAATCAATAAAAACGGAACTTGGTTTGACTCTTTTCTGCAATTAAAAAAATTTATTGGTGAAAATTGTTTTCTTATACATTATTCTAAAAAGAATTATTGGAAAAACAAACAAAAACATTTTCAGAAATCAAATTAATTTTGAGCACAAAAATAAACTTAAAAATGTAACCGTTTCACATTTCTATAAATGAAGTATTACAATTAACGCCGGAAAAATATTTCCAAATGTTCCTTATTTTAATATAAACCAGTCAGCAAGACATGTGCCATCATAGATTTTCATACTTTTCATCCATCTATATTTCTAAGAAATTAGATTAATTTTTAGTCTTACAATATTTCTTTTTAACCGGAAAAAAAATTCAATTTTACCGCAGAATTTTTAAGCCTATCTCTGTTTTTATTTCATTGATTTTAACGACCACTGTTAGTCGTTTAACTAATTGACAATGCGTACATGGTTGAAAGAAAAGAAAAGCAACTAAAAGCTTTGTTTGCTTTTAAGCGCATCGATGTTAACTTTCATTCTAAGTGATGGAACTAAAGCGATTTTTTCCTGCCACGCAATCCACGAAATCGCGTGATGCCACTCGGAAAATAATAAAAATGACATTCTGCTGACTTTCATCAAGACCATTCAAATGTTCGTTTGTTCGTGAAATGACATTCCGGGGTTGACATTCGTGCGAGGCGTTCTATCAAATCACAACCCTTTAGGAAAGTTAACTTATAAAAGTCCGAGCATTGAAGCGGTTTTCATAAATAGAATTTTGCTATTGTAGTATTTCTATGCTGGCTCCATGAGAAACACGTGTTCGTTTTTATTTTTAGATGAAAAAGCTTTCTACATAAGTATAAATGGACGTACTAAAATATTTCCAAGTGCAATTCCCCTTTCGGAAAGAGTATAAAGCCATTTGTTCCCTTTTAAATTAATATTTACGAGTATTTGAATGTATATGTAGAAAACTATTAACGTATAGTAGTTGCAAGCATTCCTTTTTCCCTTTAATTATTTTCATTTATGTTAAATACCCTTAAATAACCATTAAAGAAGTTATATTTAGGAACACCATGGGTTTTATACTCAAATTTTATTGAATACCATATATATAGATAGGCAAGAAAAGCAAGAATGCAAGATTATAATTACCTACTCTATCATAGAATAAACGCCAGTACCTTGCAGCAATTTCACAATTCTACCTGCTTCCAGAGTATTCCGAATTCTAACTGATTGCTTAGTTCCAAATTTCGATTTCCTGTTACTGATGTGAGCCCCGTAAGAAAGGAAAAAAAAACTTTGATCTTTTACCAGTTCTTTTATTTACAATGATTTTCAAATAGCAGGTAAAGTAGGTTATTTATCAATTGTTAATCGAGTGCTGTCGATGCAATAACACAACTGAGCAACCATTTTGCTAATTATTTGAAGGTCTAGGCTTAAACTTTATCAACCTAAATTTTCATGCTATTAAAAAATAAATAATTAATTTTATAATTGTTAACAAGCAGTAAATAAATTCTACAACCTTTCAAAAAGTTAGATACTTTGATTCGTTTCACATCTATACTGAAATTAATTGATCATAACATGTTCATTGTAAGTAAAAAAAAAGTTCTGAAGTAATGTTCAAAAACATACGCTTTCAGAAAACTAATTTTTGACTGTTGTTATAAAAAATATGTCTTAATATTAATGTATATAAACTTATTCTTCCAATATTTAATTAATATTTTCATGTTATGCTGAAAATTGTGAATGAGAATTAAGTGAAAACTAAGAAATAAAAAGAAAATCTAAACAAAGTAACCTTATCTCACCGTCAAAATACTCTCCAATATTTTTATCATATTTGTCAAATTCGTGACTTTGAGACGCAGCTGAATTTAACGCAAAACAACCAAAATCATTCCACTTGACAATAATTGGGAAAAAAGGTCCAACATGTTATAGTGGCTCTTAAGGTACCGTACCCTGCATAAGCCGAAAATTTTTGGAACTTTTTTTAATTAAATTACAGAATCAGCTTATACAAGGTGTGGCTATTAAATAACAAGACTGATGTTGTAAAACATTTTATTTTGATTTCATATATATTTACTTATTATTACATTCAATATACACCCCTCCTCCATCCCTACAACGCTTCTTGCGAATATTCCATTGTTCGAAACAGTGCTGAAAGGTTTCTTCTGTCAGCTCCTTTACGACGCGTGCCGCTTTCTCTTTCATAGCTTCAACAAACTCAAACCTTGTTCCTTTTAATGCAGATTTCATTCTAGGAAACAGATAGAAGTGTCATGGCACAAGATCTGGAGAACAACGCAGATGGTCTAACACTTGGATGCTGTACTTGGATAGAAACATCTTGACAAACAATGTGGAATGACTTGTCCTTCCACAATTTGGATTGTTTCCCCCTTATTCTTCCATGGAGTTCAGTAAGAACTTGAAGTTAGTAATGTTGATTAATATTTTCACCTTCAGGAATCCAGTGAAGGTACACAATTCCATGAATACCGAAAGAAAAACAATCATCTTTCTTTAAATTTTAATTTGCTCTTTCGATCTTTTTATGGCTCTCGGTAAAGATGAGCTCTTCCAGAGCATGGATTGGCTCTTCTTTTCAGAATCACAAGTAAGAAACCATATTTAGTCACGTTATTAGCCTTTTCAATAAGTTTCAATAATTTCCAATGATATTCAATGTGTTCGAACAAGCATTTTTGCCAGTTTCTTGTTGTTCAAACATGATAATTTAAGGCATCATTTTGGTACACACTTTTTGCATGTTAAAATTGTTTTGTAAAATGGGCCAGATCGAATCAGATTACCGATTTTTTTGAAACTGTCATCCGTTTTTGACGTGGAAGGGTGATTCGGGATTGAATGATCTTCAACGTCTTCTCGGCCATCTTGAAAACACTTAAACCACTCAAAAACACGTGCACGTGACAAACATTCATTGTCATGCATTTCTTACAATAAATTATAAGTTTCAGTTGTTGTTTTTGTGAATTCATGTGAAATTCAAGGTTTCATATGAAATTTCACAACAATTCGTTGCGCACTTATCGTTTTTCTGGCAAAATAAGTAAATAACTTTAATGTGATTGAAGACTATAGGTATACAGATTTATTTACAGAAACGAGAGGCACTACATTTGAAAGAGAAGGCCTCACGTTAAACAACCGTCGGTCGCTAGCGTTTGGCGCATGCGTACTTCTTCTGTAGTTGCAGCGTCAGGCTCGTTATTTAATATCCACACCTTGTATACGAATCTGGCAAGTTTTTAAAAAAAGTAGTTACTTTTCCGTTTGCCACACGCAAGCGATAAATCGCCAAATATGGCTCGTTTTTATCTCTTCAGATTAGATATCTTAAATTTATGAGGAATACAATTCTAAACGAAATCATCGTTCTATTTATCAAAATAAATTGTTTATTTTCGGAAGTGTTTATATTGTACTACAGTAGTTTATTGAGGCTTCGCCCAAACAAAAATTTGATGTTATCAAAATTTACCCCGACTAACGGAAAAGTACCAAATTGTACATTTAAAATAGTAATATAATACCGAAGATAATTCGCTCATAAAAATAACAATCTAAGGAGAATGATACTTTAATCTTCTAAATTACATTTTGAATGTTTTGTATGCGACCTTTATACAAACGGGAAAAAAAAATTCATGAATACTTTGAAGTCCGTTTCAGTTTTTGATTTCGAATTATATGTAGTATTTGAATTTTGGAATGATTTTAGAAGGCAGGAAGAGGGAGGAAAGCCGTCTTGGCATACAGACGAATCCGCTTGTATTCGGAAATATACGGCATATTTAGAGTTGGTTTTAACGAAATTTCACTTCGAAAATTATTAAGGCTTAATTATTACTAAGAAATGAGAGATATAACCAAATGAAATTTATTCTGCATGTTAATTGATTCTTTTGTATATAATATTGTAAATTACAGCTGTTTATGTTGATTTGTTTGGTTTCAGGAAACTATACTTTCAAGTAAAATGCAGCAGCGTTAAGTGTTAATTGTTACTTAAAATAATCGAGATGGAAACTTAATTTTTATTTATCATTCTTAAGACTTCTCTCTACATAGTCACCATCCAAAGTTATAAATTTCTCCCGGGGCTTATTGACCCTTCGAAGACTATCATTACAGAACTCAGCTGTTCTACATACTGAGAGTTATTTCACTCTACGAACTTCCTGAAACTCTGAACAAAAATACATTAATATCTGTAACTTACAGCATAATGTACATAAGGATTAATTAACCAATAATAAAAGTTATGCTGATATCTCGGTTATATCTCGGTAATTATTAAGCCATAACAATACCATTGTGTACTAGGTTAGAAAAGCTCATAACTTTGAGCCATTAAACAACAGAAGCGAAGACAACACGGCTGTCTTTGTCCTGGAGTAGAATTCTAAATTAAGGCGAGACACATAAAACTCTAAGCAGTACTTCAGAAAATTAGGAAAATTATAGATTTCGTTAAGCGGTCTTCTGACATTTCTCATGATTTAAGAAAGCTACTTACCTCCTGTTTCTGGACAAAAAGAACAGATGCGTCAAAAGAAATCCCAAAAGCCACTTAATAACAACCCACAATGAGATGATGGAAACAGCAATTTTAGAAATCATTAATATTTTTTAATTATCATGAAAGCTCAATAAATATTCTTTTCAAGCAGTGAGGATTTTGTACTGATTCGGTGTATGAATGACCACACCCATGTCATAAATTAAAGTTTTCTTTTTTTTTATTAAATGTTCTCTCTTCTTCTTACTCATTAAAAGAGATTTTTTTTTTTTATTTTTACATCGAAGTTGATACGATAATAAAGTTGTCATCTCTCCGACTAAAATAAGATATAGACCATAATAGAAGTTTTTATTAGATGAGAAGGAAAAAAAAGCAATGATATCGCAAAGGCTTAGATTTTAAGACCTTAAAAATCGAAACAATAAAGATCACTCTGATCAATATGTTGACCAGATCTACTGCGAAAGTGTTTAAAAAATTTTGATAGATTTCTGAAATTTATATTTTAAGTGGAGAAGAACACAAAAGAGCTATAAAATTTTTTAAAAAAATATTTCGTTAAAAATCACACATGATATTTCATTACATACGATACAATTTAGAACAGGCCTGTCCAAACCAAAAGACTTTGCGGGCCACACACACACACACACACACACACAC
>BMAW01025408.1:27830-47487 GCA_019974015.1 Nephila pilipes
GATTTGCTGATAATTTTTAGAATTATAGATTTTATTTTTGTAGATTTTATCGCTGAACTTTTTTGCATTTTTTAATCATTGAACTCTTTTGTAATTTGGATTTCCCAATTCAGCCTACCAAGGGGGAAGGTTGGTACCATTAAACTAGTTTAACCCCGCTTATTCGGTCCTCAGCCCGATATTGCTTTTTGACTTGCTGGGCTCCATATTTTCATTTATTTTTTCTTTCATTTTTACATTTCTTTCTGGATTTTTGTCTTTTTAAATATTTTAAATTATTCTTTCATAAATTTCAGTATATATATATATATATATATATATTATATGTAAAATAATAAAATATCATTTATATATGTGTGTTTGTGCGAGTGTGTATGCGCACGCAAGTGATGAAGTCGATGCCAATTCCAGTTCTCACGTGAACAACTACAACAACTTTCTTTCAGCTTCCGAGTCGTGGGGAACGATTATTCCATCCGAACCTCGTTAGAGAAATCAAGAAAATTTTGCTAGAAATTAAGGGAAATTAGATTTTATAGAATTAAATATATTTACACGAAATACAATTATAAAAACTTTCCTGGGGTGACTATGATGGGTTATCCACAAAGTAAAAGTATTCAATTCGTAAAAATCGAAAAGTTTATATAGTTTTGAAAAACTGTTAAATTTAATTGCATATATCAAGCACTGTTTTTCGACGCAGTCGCTTCTTTTTCAATGCATTTTATGAGCCTAGGAATGAGTTTTTTTTATACCTTTGCCACCTTTTTTTTTTTTTTTTTTTTTGGGCTGGTTGTTGGACGACACTCTGGACATCATCGAAGGTCGAAAAATGTTTTTTTCTACCCGTAAACGACTTCAGAGGGGTGTGAAAAGGAAAATCTGACGGTGACAGATCATAGATCTGAGAGGTTTGGTTGATGTAATTTTTTTTTAGCGATTATCTGTGCTGCTCGGCATTCATTGCTTCCTCCTGCCGCAAAACTTTAAATGAGGAGAATCTCTTTATGAGAACTAAAAACAGAGGCCATTATTTATCGTGCCGAAACAAGGGTTGTGAATATTTTTTCCTACAAACTTCAAACTCACAATACCAATCGTACCAGGAAGTATGGTTCATGAAACTATTCCATTAATTTTTTTTTTATTTCGCTTAAAATATGGTTCCAGGTGTAGTCTTTAGTGAGAAGAAACCCTTCTCCATTCCTAGCAGATTTGATTTGGAATCGAAATTCTCATTTCAACTTAGCATTACAACAACAGTTTTTAATCTATTGAAACCAGTGAGTACGCTTTCTACTCTTAAGTTTTTACTTGAGCGCAGTGAAGTTAATTGTTCAGAAAAAAATATCTTTGAGCGTCAGAAGCCCAGCACTGTCTTTTTCTGGGTATCCCTCATATGCAAATATTTATTGATTGAATTTTCAAAACTGCAAGTAATTCTGCATATTTACTTTAAAAGGTATAAATAGCCAAAGTAAACCTTAGTTACACATACGAATTTAAAGAAGTCTTTCCGCTCCTGAGGATACTTAAATATTGATGGAATAACCGTAAATGTGATTTTCAATAAATTAAATAGATTTTTCTCTGTTATGGAATTTTCACAGTTTTTTTAAAACTTGAAATGAAATCTAAACACTTTCCAAGATCATTCCGATAATATTAGAGCATATATTAAAATAATTCGTTTACAAATGTTTTTTTTTTTTGTTGATTTGATATACTTGGTAAAGAAACGTTAAAAGAGGATATTATTTTTTTTTTCATTTTGACTTTCTGAGTATTGGTTTATAGAAGATAGAGGGCGCTGCCTCTGCTACTGAAGGAAGCCCGCTATTGAAGGAGTCGATTAGAGTTATTGAAACGAGGAAGACGCCCTTGTTGATGCTCGAAGATATAAAGACGCTATGTTGTGTTAAAAATTAAAGACGATTAATGATTTAAGACCTGAAGAAGATTGTTTTAATGTTTTTAAATATTATTGTGAAACGTCTTGTCCAGTGTATGAATTAAGTGTTAATGTGAAACGTCAATAATAAATGTGCCTTAATTAAAAGTTTGAATCTTCAATTAAAATAATTAGTAACATCGGCCATCCCCTGACTTTAATATTTTTCTTGTGAATTTGATCAAACAACTGTAATAATATTTTAAATATATAATATCTCTCTCCTTATAAAAACTATTCCGAATGCACTCGTTTCTTCAAGCACATAAAAAATCTAGCATATAATTTCATACATAAATTTTAAAAATTATCAGAAAACCTGGATTTACAAAATTGTTTTTAAATTTCGGAATTAAGCGAGGGAATCACCATTTTATAATTTTCTATTTCAAAATTAGATGTTATATCTTCATAAATTATTCTATATAAAAATAGCTAAATAACAAATAGATTTGTTTTAAGTTTTTTTAAGTTTTCACATACATTCTTGTTGTAGAATTATTATTTTCTTTTAAAATTTTCTGTTGAAAAGAATTATATACTATTTACTGAAAGCCTATCATTTAGCCTAAAAGCACGATAATACGTATTAGATCAGTAAATCATGATTGATAAAAGAAATATTGATCAATCGTTACTAAACACTACGGAATTTGTTTTCTTTCTCCTACCAAGTAGTTGTATTTTAAATTGATCATTTAAATATAATTAGCATTATTAATATTTAATTTTACAAATCAATAGTACGATTAACAATTTTAAAATAACTCCTTACTATCGATTTATAATACTATGCATTTCTAATTTGAGAGTATATAGTAGTACCTACAGTTGTGAGAGCAAACTTTAAGTGGAAGTAGATAGTATATTTTCTATGAATAATTTTTTTCAGGCATTGTTTGAGATATTGCGTGGTTTTAATTATAAGTTTGAAGGTGCTTCAAAGCTATAGAATTAAGATGATTAAAATCAATATTTTTCTGATTACTATTTATGCTACTATTCAGTCACAAGCACATAAAAGTGTTCATAAAAACTGAAGGTTAAAAGAGTCATGATTGCTTTTGAAAATCATTGGCTCAAGCATCTTTCTTTGATGAGAATCAGCAGGTAATACCACCGTAATGACCACATTAAAGTGAATAAGTTTGCCAAAATGGTGAAATACTAATGAAGAAATTGAACAACGTTGATTACTTGGAAGACGAAAATTGAAAAACGAATAGTTCATTATTATTTTGATTGCTGGAAAGATATTTTGGACTTTACAAAGGAGGATGTTTGAGGAAGTATTTCAGTAATTTTCGACTTAGACTTGCCATAAGCTCACTGATCCTAACAATCAAAATGTACTGCAAGTGATAATTTAGTTTTGAATGTTTTATTTCAACACGTTTAGCTGCCGTAGGCCGACAAATTTTGTGACAGATTGTTGCCGAATACCAAACACAAATTAAGTTTTATTTAGATCCTATGTGAGCGAAATATATATTTATATAGATTAGAGTTTAATTGTAGTGTTTTTACAGAAAACATACAACGTAAAATATTTTGTATAATGTAAAATCAATAATAACGTAATCTTTTAACCGTGCTGTTAATATATACGCCGTATTTTTCTAAAAATATGACATAACCTGAAAAAAGGCCCTGGTATGAATTTTCCGATTATTCCTGTTTTAACATTATCATATAATTAAAAATAACATTGTTCTAAAATATTAGCATAACTCGAAGGAAATTAACATAGCTTTAATATAATGCAATTATTAATATTAATATAACTCATAAAATAGTCCTTCATCAATAACATAATGTATAGCATAATCTAATATTATAATATTAGAATAATAATATTAACAATAATTAGAATAACCGAAACCATTAATTAATATCAACATAAGCCACAGAGTAAGCTATAATAAAGATCATTAGCCATTGAACCTTTTTATTGCGTTCGTTGCATCATGTGACTGATGTTCGAGATAACTGAATGGTCATAGAGTTCGTGGCCGGCAACATTCAGTTCAGCCAGGTGACTGAGTACTGGTTCCACTGAAGACCTGTTGTATAGAGGGAGTGAGGTACGTTAAATCTGTAGGACTTGCGTTGTCATGGGGTAGAGGTGGAGAGTTAGGGGTCAGCACAGACATCTCATCGTGATTCAGAACTAAGAAACATATTTGTCAGTGGACTTTGTGTTGGGATGAGATTGTACCGATATGAAGCTGACTTCCATTCAAATGTCTTTATAAACATATGGACGCTACTTAATTCAAATAACTCAACCTTCAATAATACAAAAAGAAGAATAGTGAGTAAGATAAAAAAAAAAAAGGAGGGACGGATAGATAGGAGATATTGATAGAAGGACGAAGGAAGAGTAGCAATATAGAAACTGTATTTTATTATTTATGAGATTGATTTCATCCCAATTCGGGTCCACCGGTAATAATGATCAGTTAAGAAAAACCTATTGATATTCTTTTGTTGAGTAAGCAAGAAGGCTTAGTAGATACAGTAAATGCTGATTGGTTTTTTATTAAGTATTCTCAGTTAAAGCTTTATTCGTCTATTTATTGATGTTTAACTTAACTTTAATTATTAGTGATGGAACAAGTCAGTCTAAATGATGAACGAGAGGCGACACCTTCTCCACGAGATAGATAACTAAAAGCGTTCTCTATGATAATCAAGCACACGATGGACGTATTCCATTATAAAATAACACTGATCTATAATTAAAAAAATAAATAAATAGTTTTAATGACATTAATATTAAATGTAATTGATAACTAATACTCTATATTTATTTTATTTGTACCGAAAGAAATCTAAAATTTTTAATTAAGATCGTCTTCTAACTAGTTATTTTTCATCGCCCGGTTTAGCGATGTAATTCTCGTTAAAAGATTTTGAAGGAATTTTGAGAGATTCATTCTGATTTTCATTACGTCATTCAGTACGATTTTCTTTTATTGGTTCAATTTTATTTCTTCCCCAGCGCGTTTTGTCAGTTTCTAGAAGTTAATTCATACAAATGGATTTAAGATTTGAAGTGAATTGCTCCTTCTAGTGGTATTTTTATGCAAGATGCCTCTCAAAAGCAGTCAGGGAGAGGATTAAGAACGAAAGAGTTTGGATTAGAGGAATTCATATTATATGCATGAGATGTTAATGTTCTTCATAAAGTATAATCGACTTTTTGCACTTTACAGCAGCCGACTTTGATCGACACGTGTGTGGATTTAGAATTAAACATAATTAAATTCAATTTTCAACTTGCATCTTATTTTTCTTGTAAACTCTTGATTTACCTCTGTTTCCTAAAAGTAGAGGCGTACTTTAATTATATGTCCAAAGTGGAGAAGTTTTGTTAAGCTTTTGTCTGAATGGAAGGATCAATTCAGTTCTTACTGTTATCTGGAATTTTATTTCAATTCTTTGAAACTAGGAATTTTACCAAAGTCACACCATCGCAGGTACACAGTAAATTTAACTATAGATGTAGCGTTTTAAGTATTTGTTAATATCTATGCAGAAACATATATTGGAAACAAAAAGTAAAACCTCGTGAGAATACATGAAATCGAGGTTTATGACTAATGGCCAATCAAAGTACAGATGTAAATGCTTCAATTTCGGAAGTATTTGATAATCTTTATACGTAAATAAACATATATTTTGTGCGTAAAAATATACTTTAAAATAAGCGTTAATGTATGTTTCGGAGCAAAAAATTAATATAAGACCCAATTGTTACAGGGAACGTGATAAATATAAATTATGCCCATGTTAATTTACGCGAATGCTTCCAAAAGTAGTTGTGTTAGACGATAAACAGCATTTCTATGGCAAGTTGGTGTTTTTCTTGCGCACTTCCCTCTGTTATACAGTGACAAAATAAGTTTGACCCTGATTAATAGTTTAATTTTGATTTGGAAACTATATGTTGTTAAATTTGATTTTTGCCGCGACGAGTTTTCGTCGTCACTTTGAGTGGAATTGTCACCATCGATGATGCATTCTGGTACTGTGAAAGTGAAACAACAATCAAAACAATTGGTTGCTTTCGGTGAATAAACACCAGAGAAAGCGAAGTCGGTCTCCTAGATCGAAAAAAATTATAGCGAAGATTTTTTTAGAATGCGTAGGGAATCATGATCTCAGACAAAGGAAGAATGATCTCATTGGACAATACTACACTGACTTACCCCATTCCAAATTTACAGTAATAACACTCCTTTCCCATTTATAACACGAATACCTTTTGAGACACACTGGTATTATTTTTTAAATTATTTCAATTTCATTATGTTTAAAACAGGTTGTAAACAAAACTTCAGTCAAGATGTATTACACGTGTGACCATTCTCTTGGATATTTTTTTTTTTTTTTTCTCTCCTTCTTCTACCTAGTTCTTAGTTTTCGAATTTCATTAAATTATTTCCAAGGTGGAGTTTTACATCAGAAAAATTACAACCTGCTTTCATCATATTAAATTTAATTATGCTAACGTATTCAGTAAGAAAAAGCCGTGAAGAAATTCTGCTGTAGAGTTTGCACCTATTAACTCTTTAGCAGCAAAAAGTTTAGAGTTACGGTTTCTTTCAGCAAACTTTCACAACATGCAAATTAAAAAAAATATTTATAAAATCATTCATTTTGATTGACAAGAGAGTGTGCAGTTAAATCCCCTGACATTTAAAGGATTAGGGCGTGGTAAATGACCACTAAAAATAGGTTCAATTACAAATAGCCGCTCGCTCCCTTCCGGAAACACCGTAGGTCAAAGGGCGTGGTGTGAAAATATCCAGAGTATTAAATTGATTACAGCGATTAATATTGATAGGCTCCGTCCTTTTTTACGTCTCGCATAAAGAGAGACTAAATGTGGCATGGTTGGAAAGAAAACGTCTTAGAAAGAATTATTCAACCACAAGACACAAGATTGTAGGCTTCACCTATTATTTTTAAGCAAGTGATTTTGTATTTATTTATAACCAACAGAAAGTCATTAAGGTGTTGGAACATTGGTTTGAGGTTTCGCCTATTACTTTCACTAATGATTTTATACTTATTCATAACGAATAGTCTATAAGAGGTTGGACAATTGATTTTATGTGATTGTTCAATAGCCTCACACTGAGAATCAACACAAGGGTTATGTCCGACTGACTTCGCAATTTTGAATCTCGGCTAAGTGACGAGGATGATACCTGAGCTTTATCTTCCCTCTCCAATCTCCTATACCATGTCAACGGGTATAGGAGATTGGAGGATTGATTTGGGGCCTCGACCACATTTAACGTGCAACCATCACCACTATGCTAGCGCGGCCACTGACTGATTGGTTTGTTTTATTAATGTCGTACTATAGAAGCAACACGAGAACTATTGACGACGGATTTTGAAGCTCGGTCAAGAGACGATGAAAACACCCGAGATGACACCTCACCCTCCTGACTTTCATACCATGCCATAGGGAGAATTTTGCTTTTTGAAAATATATTAGCCTTTTACACCGAATTTGATGTTTTAATTTTTTTCACTTTGTGTTTGTTTCATATTTTTAAATTTTTTTTATTCTGATTGATTTTAACAAGTGTTTGGTGCAGCATAGCCTACTTTGGCTCTTGCGCCATTAAACTCCACAGTCACTCACTCACTAGGGAGGATTTTGAGCCTCCACAGATTTAACGTGCATCAGCCCTCTTACACAGTGGATCTTTAATGGCATCAAGGTTCGAACCCACGACTCAAAGAAAACCGTCGGCCGCGAGTTCGCGATCATGACCTCTAGCTGCCACGAAAAATTGGCTCAAAGTTTCACTTTTGACTCTAACAAGTTACTTTATATTTATTTCTACCTAAGATATTGGAAAGTTTGTTTTTGATTTAATTTATTACTTTAACACGCGACTTTGAATTTATTTAATGTCTATATAAAGACACGAGATCTAGAAAGTCTTGACGACAATTTTTTTTGAAATTACAATAATTTAATTCATTTTTTTTTTCTCGCGAACCATTTTAATAATAAATTATCCCTTTTTTATTTTTAATGAATAAAAAGAATATTTTAAAACAGATTCTTACTCGATATTAATGCACATCTGATTTGTTCTTTTTAATTTTTGCTTCAATACTTAACCTTGAAAAATCAAAAATAATTTTAAAAAACATCAATTTTTATATGGTGGTCTTTCGAATTTTTTTACTGTATCATTCTATACACTGTGCAGTTATATAACTGTTATGTAATCAGTCGACAATATGTTATTAGGAAAGCATTTTTTTCGCAGTCGGGAACTGCGGCAGCCGAATCTTGTAAATATCGTGATCAGCAATGTTTGAGTTCGGATTCAACGCAACATCGATGTGCGGGAGCATTGTTTGTAGAGTAACGGGGGTTGTAACCGATGGGTAACGGGATCGTTTTTCGCTCTCCCAGAGACTTCCTGTAGGGACGATGCAAGTTCAAATGCGTATACACTTGCATATCCGAGATGCTGGCTGAAAGTGTTTTCACAACAAACTTTGGGGAATCTACAAGTAGGGAAGAGCCAACAGCAAAACTCCGAGATCAAAAAATAAAAGAGTCGATGGAGTGATTAAGTTTATTAATGTCGATGGAGTTTATTAACGTCAAGTTTGAGTTTATTAACGTCGCATAATTACTAGCAACACGAGGTTTTTTGGCGACGGATTTCGTAATTTTGAACTTCGGTTAAGTGATTAGGACGGTACCTGAGCTGGCATATCCCTCTCCAAACTTCCACACTACGTCATCGGGAGGACTTGGGATCTCTACAAGATTTTATGTGCATCACGGGAGGGTTACACGGTGGATCTTTATTGGCATCAGAGCTCGAATCCACGACTCAACGATAAGCAACGCCGGCCGCGAGTCCTTGACCGTGATCACTCGGATTACACGGTCAAAATAATCATTGGAACCTGGATACGTGTGAGCAGAAAGAAAACCAACATCGCCGTTCTAATTTAAAATGCGAACTCTTTTTATGTTCGTCGAAAATCCGACAGGAGTTGTTTCACCGAGAGTAGTTTTTTTGGGGGTATATACATGTGAGTCGAACTTCTTGCGAACGGTCACTTTGGTGTGATCTGGACGTGGAGAGTAGGATATCAACTCAAATATCGATCTGTTCTTTCGACCGTGCTTCAAAATCATAAAGTACGTTAACAATAGCCCTCGAATTGTTTCTTGTGTGATCAATCAATGAAATCTACTCCTCAACATCAAATCAGTTGATCACATCTCTCCTGCTGTATTACGGGGGAGATTTTTTTTAAAAACTAGACAGATTCAACGATTGATTAAAGTCGCACATAGACTATTGATGACAAACGTAGTAATTTTGACTCTGTCGAACGATGAGGACGATATTTTAACTGGCACTCCATTTTCTGAACTTCTATACCATTCCTTCCTTAAGAACACTGAGGGAGATTTAATGTGCACCAGGGCCACTAAGCGACAGATCTTAAAAGGCATCAGAACTCTGTGTATATACTGGGCAAACTAGAAGATGCAATTGACTTCATTTCTTAATTAATTACAATAATTACCTCTGGGAGATGAGCGTGGGCTCACTGGAAGAAACTCACCCAGAGAATCGATGTAGTTCATAATATCATAAATGAAGAAAAAAAATCCCTTACAGAGATCAGGGTGTGTTGAAGTGAAGCGTGATGTCCATGAGCACAATTTGTATCACTTAACAGCGACTTTTTGTCCAAAAAACGACTTTCGTGAGAAAAAGGGAGTGATTTATGAATCTCATGCATTGCATTAAACTCCTCCCTTTGCAAACTAAGGATAAAATTGGGGAGAGGTGCCTACTTTCCTTTGATTGTAATCTTGCTCTTTGTACGAAGCAAATCAAAAATGAGAGATGTTCGTGTTAGATATTCCAGTAAAAGTAACCTATTCCCTAGGGGTGTAGCCCCATGAAAATGGACTCTGATTTTGATGCTTCAAAGCTCACTGTGTCAAAGTTATCAAGTGATCTTGATATGCACGTGTCGTTAAAAACACCCTTGGGTGTGGTTAATTTTTTCTTTTAAAAAAAGGAACAAGTTTTAGTATAAAAAAGGCTATTATTTCCTCATGTTGCTATAGTAACATGTTTCCCCCCTCAATAATATCAAATGCTATCTCAAAATGTTATCAAAACAGGGATAAAAAATCATTGATGCTTCACTTTTTTAATTAGAAGCAAAATATAATGAAAAAATATTTGTTAATACTCATTATCGGTTTAGAATATTATTTTGTGTTTGGTATTAAACGAGATCATTTATTACTTATATGTTTTTTATGGCATGCTTTTATTCATTAATTTACGAAATGTAAAACTATTAAAAAGAAGAAAAAAAATAGTAATTTATATTCGAAGGTATTATCATCAAAAATATATTCCAAAGATCTCTCCTTATAAAAAGCAGTAAAAATTGTAATGTATGATGCAATTTTCATAACCTTAATTATTTAGTTTTATGCGCAGTAGTTATTGAAAGTAAAAAAATTCTTTAGTATGCTACGCCATAAGAAAATAAATGCAGAGAAAACCCTCCTATTTCTTTATTACATAGATTTTTGTGTTGCTCTTTTTATATTTTTGCTTCCCCCCCTTGTACTTCTCTCTGTCCAGCTCTTTCCGAAATTTAATACAATCTGAAAAAGAAAATTATTTCCCATTAAATGTTTTGTTCGATTCCCTCAAACTACTCGTTTTAATTTTGAAAAAAAAAAAAAAAAAAAAAAATGCAATTAATCACAAAAACTACTAAGTTATTGAAAAAGTTTATTTAATTTCCAATAATTTATTTTTGTTAACTATTTCTCAGTTTCATTGAGTCTTAAAAAAAGTTTTTTTTTTCTCAGAGGGATGGCTAAAAAGATGGTGTGTACACCTATTGGTATCCAAAAAATTCTGCAAATTGGTAATTATTTAAATAATAAAGAAAATCTAAATGCAAATAGGGGGAAACGGGATATGCGAGAGCTAAACATTTATAAAATAAAAAAAAAAAAACATTTCGAAAGAACGATAATAATCACTTTTATTACCCAAATAAACAGTTTAAAAGAAAACTGGGCATAAGAGGAGTTCACATTTCAGTGAAAAATATACGAAAATAAAGGTGATGCTGCTGTTCAATTAAGGTGCGTGGTCACATGTGACGGCCAGACAATCTGCACAACGATTTTCCATTCTTGCCGTGACATTGTGGATGAGTTGTGGTTTCAAAGAATTCCAAACAGAAGACGTTTCTTTTCAGTTCTGGAAAGGAGTTCGGCGAATGCAGAAGGGCTGCAAATTGTCTCCTGAGCATACTACATACCAGATCGATAGGATTGAGATCAGGTGACTGAGGAAGGCCACGGCACGAGGTGGATATTCACTAGGTCAAGGAAGCTGTTAATGAGGCTTGTACGGTACTAAGAAACGTTATTTTTCATAAATATGAAGTCAGGACCGTCAGCACCTAAAAACAGGTAAACAAAAGACTCGAAAATAAATATCATCTATGTATCTTTTAGCAGTCGCGGACATCGTCTGAAAGATATGTAGGTTTATCGGCCGTTCAGCATGGTAATTGCTCCCACCATGACTCCCCCACGATGAAAAACATGTGTTTCCGTGATGTTTCCCATGTTAAAACAAATTCCACGTTCTCTCCGTATCATTAGCTGATGAGAATCAGTGTTCAGACTAATGCGAGATTCGTCACTGAACATCACATTGGCCATCCATTCCAAATTCCAGCATTGATGTTCCAAATTCCAGTTTAAACGAGTGCGTTTATGTGTATATGAGAGGGATGCAAACTGCTTGACATCTCTAACAGATAATATGATTAAGTTTCCTTTGTGTGGAAACTCGCACTCCTGTGGCAGCTGTGAGCTTTTGAACTCAGTCCTCTGGCACAACTGTCCCTCTGATTTCCCGCAATTTTTACCAGATATTGGCGGTCTTGGCTAACGATTGTGACTCTTGGCACACCTGGTACTGGTTTTCGGTTAACATTCCCCACACTTTTAAATTTCTTCCAGTCCTGAGTTCATACACTGAGACTCATACATAATTCGAGATATTTCCATTTGTGATCATCCGGATTCGAGCTTTCCAACGCTTTTTCTTTTCGCAAATATGTCCAGCTGTCATCTTCGTATCATCAACGCTATTTAATCGTTAAGAACGTTTCTCCGCACATGAAATGCACGAAATCTGACTGAATTACATATGCAAAGTGATCCGGTTTATTCGAGTTTCCACTTGCGTAAGTGCTGTGGGTATGAAGACGTCAACTGAAATGTTTTGCACCGAGGCTAAGTTTCATCTTCAACAGATGACTCTCTACAAGTGTTTTGAAAAAAAATTCACCAATATACGCTCACATTTTTTTTCACATTCTACGAATTATACTTAATGTTTGGATACACCAGTGTATGTGTTTCTTTGGATAATTAAAAGTTTTGTATATACAACTGAGGTTTGACTATAGTTTGACAAAATGTCAAGTATATCGCAAGATGAAAAACATTGAAAACCTCTTCCTTAAATTTAAACGAGGGCTATTGGTTCTGGATCTCATCCCTTTGTATTACGGTCAATTGACGGTGAAGAAACTTAAGTTAATACTTCATTCTCCTAATATCTACACAATGTTAGTAAGGACTCAGATCCAAGTCGATTTATTATCCTCCCTCCCCGACTGTCCCATCATTCTTCAGGATGAACTCCATCCCACATTCGACTCGTATATCACAGATCATAAATCTTGTGACCTTGGGCTACGGTAACCTCAACTGATGTTGAGAAAAGAATATTAAGATAACATACGATTTTTCCATTCTCCTTCCAAATGATCCTTCTTTATATTAGAAATGTGGCTATTAATAATTTATTTTTCTTTCACATTGTCTAATGCTTTTTTAAAAAAGAAAAACTTCGTGATGAAAAATATAATTTCGATTTAAAATTTTACTTTATTCTACTAACCACTAACAAGTACCTGATATCGTATACATTGCGTTTTGAATCTACTTCAATGTTTACAAAATTATTTTGAACACAAAAATATTATGCAGATTTATAAATGTCAATAATTTGCAACATACTAGCCTTAAATGTACCATTGGTAAGTAATTATATTAAATTTTAAATAGACAAGATTTTAATTGTATCATGATATAATATATTCTTTAAATTAGCTCTCTAATATTTTTACGAAGTTAAGTTGATTTTGCTAGTCCAAAAATCTCCATAAAAATTTCAAAAACCTCCACTGAATTTTTTTTTATTTATCGTTACAAATATTAAAATAATAAGCCAATAAAAAGTTTGGGATACCAAACGTTCCTGTAAAACTATTTTGATATTATTTTATTATTAAAACCATTATAATTTTTATATGAGGGAAACAATTTTCGTACCATATTAGAAAACTAGCAGAAAATATGTCTGAAAATGCAATGTTCTTCAAAGATTTTTAATATCCAAATGCAGTAGAACATTGTAAGAACCGATTCCTTTAATTCGAATCGGTCTTCACTTAAAATTTTGTTTTAAAATTTGAGAAACAATTAGTAAATTTCCATTGGAACATTTGTATTTGTTTCATCCACACATTTTTAACAATTGGTTTTACTGAAATCTGCAAACAGCTACGAATGTATGAAAAGAAAATGGAGGGAGAGACTTTTTACAAATATATTTTGTGCAAAGTGAACAAAATCTTAGAGACACCTTTTATCACCAGTTACAAATAGCATACGGTGTTACATTGTCCGAAAAAAGCAATTATACAGCTTATATTACTTTCACTTTCATTTTCACAAAGTAGACAACTTTATCTTCTGCAAATATAATTCACAATCGTTTTGTTCAATATAAAAACGAATATCATTCATATTCGTTTTGTTGAAGATAAAACCGATCATCTGTAAATGTTTTATTTCATTTCATTATTTTCTATTTTCCGTCTAGCCCGGACTGGCTCTGACCCCAATTAATCCGACTTGACGAATTTTTACTGTAACGGCAAAATAATAACATTTTAATGCGTTTTCTCTGCAAATCAGGGAAAATAGTTATGCTACGAACAAAATGCTTCAAATGTTTTGAGAAGTATGTGCCAAAAATTATTGGATTACAATTAGCTTAGAAATCTGTATATCTATTTTACATTCTGTCATTTTTTATGTAGATTTTTAAATACATATCATCATCAAAATAAAAACTACTAAATTTTTCGAATGAATTTTATCTCAACTTAATAAAAGTTTTTAAGATAATTTTATTTTAGAAGCAAAAGTTTTTAATGGAAGTATACCATTACAGCAAATCGGTACACATTACTTCTTGAAGGGGGATTAATAAATATACATTTCATTTTAAATAATTAAGTTCAATGTTAAAAACATTAAATGTCATATTTTTTCTACTAGTAAAGTACTGTTTACAAATTACTTAAAATGAATTTAAGTGTGTTCTCCGATATATTATACTTAAAATAATATCCCAGATATGTTATAGTTGTGAATTGTACTACATCCTATCCGCAATTAATTAAATTTTAATATGATTTATAAGGAATGATAAATATTAAGTTTTATAAAGTTTTATTTGCTTTTAAATGTGTGAGTTTTCCAAGTTTTTTTACATGTAATTTATTCAAAAAATATTGTATACGATAATCATGAAAAGTAGCAATTCGAGATTTCAAACAGTTCAAGGTTTTTGTGATGAAAGCTGTCTTTTTTTTTACACTGGGAGTTGTCGCTTTTCTTTTGCTCTGTTATAGTTAATTTATAATATGAATTTTGACTTACATATAGATATATGATTAAATGGCTTGATTCGTGAATGTATTACGCAAAAATAACGGAATTCAAACAATAATTTTGATGTTCTTGGTGAAAAGCACCTCAAATATAACGTAGAAAAAATGTTGAACTTACAATTGCAACGAGTGTTCAAAATGCTCGTCTTTTTCTAGAAAGCAAGGCTGAACTCGTTTGTGCATATTTTGAAAAACCCGTTTCAAGATGCTGATGGCGACTTCTAGTATTCTATGAGATATGTGACAGTTTTCGGATAATCTATTGTTTGGAGAATATTTTCACAAACACTGTTCTTTACATATCCCCAGAGAACAAAAAGTCAGAGAATGTTCAAATCAGTGAAAGGAGATGACCAAAGAATACAAGAAGTAACTCCCAGCAATTTGAAACGTGTTTCTCAAAATGTGCACAAACGAGTTCAATTTTGCCTTTGAAAAGGAGACGAATATTTTGAACATCCCATGTAAATTTAGGTCAAATTTTTGTTCTTCTTCTGCTATATGGTAGACTTGGTTTTCATCAAAAGCATAAAAATAAATTTTAAATATATCGTTGTTCTCTGATAATATAATAACAGACCTTCAGTTCTGGAATTAGTAGGATGTGATTATTGATTAACGTCACACTAAGAGGCAACACGAGGGAATCTCACCTCGTAATTTTGAACTTCGATCAAGTGAGGAGGACGACACTTGAGCTGGCACCTCCATCTCCAAACTTCCATATCACAGGAGGACTTGGGAACTCAACAAAATTTAACGCGCATCAGTCCTGCTACACAGTGGGTCACAAGTGGCCTCAGGAGTAGAGCCTACGACCCTATAAAAATAACCACTGGGCTACCGTGGACAGGAACTAGCAAGACATGTGGTGTAAGAAGTGCAATTATATCTCTTCCTCAAAGCATAAATTACAAACTCTCTTTAACCTCTCATATTCTCATCATTATTTCTCGTAAGAAAGGGATATAATTTTTTTTATTTTATATAAAATTTAAAGTATAGCTCACTTCAGATCTTATCATATTTCTACATATAATTTCAGGACAGGAGAGAGGGTTTGTTGAAAAAAGTAGATTAGAGAAAATAAAATAAAATAATTCTAAATCATTTAATGAAAATGAAATCAAACCTCTTAGTATGATTTTGTTATAAAATAAGGGGATAATTAAACTGTTTAAAAATGATTGTATAAAAATATTTTTAAAAAGTAATCTTATTTTCTCGGCATACCAACTTCTTTAAAACTCGATAAATATTTCATTGTGTTGATTTATTAGCCACCCAAGGAGCAATTGTTTTAGTTGGAACACTTTTGGCGTACCATATCACTTTTCAATTTTTTATCGTTTGCTTCGATTTTAATTACATTTAGCTTAAATATATTTAATTTAACAATTTATCGTTTGATTTAATTTTAATATCGGAAAAGTTAATTATTGTCCATTTCTCAATATTTTATCGTTTACTTTAATTCTTATATTTAAATGAGAAATTTAATAATAATTATAAAAAAGCGCACCTTTGGTGACTAAATCTGTTATTTGCAAGACTTTGCATAGAACTTTTTTCCTTCTTATTTATTGTGCTTTAAATATTTTTTTAAACTGATTGTTATAGTTTCTTTTAGTAAATTTTGAAGCATTTGGTATGCTTTTTTTAAAACAAAAATTTCTTCTTTCCCGAATTATATAGGGCCGCGGTAGCCTAGTGATCAAGGCCGTGGACTCGCGACCGGCGGTTTTCGTTCAGTCGCGGGTTCGATCCTTGGCCGCCGAAGATCCGCCGTGTAGCCGGCACTGATGCACGGTAAATCTGTTCGGGGCCCAAAGTCCTCCCGTTGGCGTGGTGTGGATGTTAGGAGAGGGGGTGCCAGCTCAGGTGTCGTCCTCGTCACTTGACCGTGGTTCAAAATTACGAGGTCCGTCACCAATAGCCCTCGTGTTGCTTCTAGTACGACGTTAATAAAAACTAAACTAAATTAAATTCCCGAATTATATTTGATTTTTAATGCTAAGATAAAATGCGCAAGAACTAAATTCGAACAAAATAAAACAAGCAGAAATTATTAATTACCACTAAAGTTTTACATACAACAAAGAGAACTTAGAATGATTAACGGATTTTACACCTTTGAAATCAATTGTAGTTGTTCTCTTGTTTGGTCTTTCGGAAATTAATTGAAAATAAAAACAGTTCAAGCTCAAGCATTTTATCACATTCTATTTTTTTTTGCAGGAAAAAATAATCGTGAGTATAGCTGTTATCAGTTTGCGTAAAATGAAAAGGAATTTGGGAATGAGGAAGGAAACTCTTTGAATATCGAAAAATGTTTTAAAATAAAAAATAAAAAAGCAAGTAAATTAAGTATACACATCCGGAAACAGTAGCTATCAGCATTTCAAACCGATTCTTCATAAATAATAAAAATAGATAATAAATTAAGGTATCATTTTGTAATTTGCATATTGTGAAAGAGTTTCAATAAAAACTGCATTGACCAAATAAATACAATAAACTAAGAACAGAGAGATAACCAGAGAAATATAGTTTAGAAGTATGAATAATATATAGCAGGGATATATCATAAAACTTTTGTTGATAGTTCTAGGAATCCTTCATTAATTTTCGAAACCACTTCAATAAACTGTTATTATCAGTCTGTTTCTTGTTTTTGTTTATTTCCTTTTTTTTATTATACAGGGAGTTTACTAAAGAATATCTCAACTTTGAAGAGCTACTATTACAAAACTAAGAAGTTAATACTCTTTGTTACACATTAAATGAAAGAAAACGCTTTGAAGATTGTAAAACTATAAATGCGTGTTCATTATGAGCAGTTTTAATTTTACGGACACACAAATGATATCCAATTGATAATAGAACTAATTCCTCAGTTTTTTCCATCAACGTTCACTGGAAGTGGTGAAAAAGTCAATTTAGAATTTCAAGTAACCCTGAAAAAATCGCTGATATTTAAAAATCAGGAATTCTTGGGGGAACCTCTGATGAGGAGCAAGGTCATCAACCACTCTGGAACCAATTTACCAAAGTGACAATTGACTGGGTATCGTTCGTGTGTCTGATGAGGTGGTCTCATTGAATACCTGGAATTTTAAAAACTAAAGTGTTATTTATGATTTAATTTGTCCAAAAAGATTGTAACTTTATAACGGATTCTCTCGCGCTTTTCTCTTTAACTAACCTTTGGAGTTACTTTCTTATGTTGTTCGAATTGAGAACCTCGTCACGTGAAGGAAACGTGATCTGTGTAAATTAACTCTACTGTATAAAAATAAAATTATCCTACAGAGAGATTGGAGGTGTTAGAAAGAGATAATAGCAGATACAGGAATCAGTGCGAGCCAGTGTGAGGTCATCTTCTAAGAATGTATCCCTGAGTCGTATCCCGACACTAGAAGTGTATTGTGATTGGATTTAGTTTTGTCGTTTTTATGAAAAAGATAATTCTCTGTTATAATCTATGGTTAATGCTCCCTGCTAAAGGCCCTTTTGATTTCGTGAATATAATGTTAATGCTATGGAATTTCTAGTACCATCTACACAAATCTACACTATTTCATCTGCTTGAGCGCAAAAACGTACATTCCAAAGAGCAAAAAATAATGAAGGTTTCTGCGAAAAAACGTTTTCTCCCACTTAAAACTTTTTTAAGGACTGGAAATCCCACAAACGGATCATTAAAATAGATATAAAAATATTTTGAAAAAAACGGAGGCAAAACGTAATTCCGCAGAAACCTTTATTATTTTTTGTCCTTTCGGATACACTTTTTTTTTTGCATTCAAGTAGATAAAATAAGTAAAGATTTGAGGACGATAGCAGAAATTCCATAGGATTAACATTATGTTCCACAAATCAAAATGGCAACTAGAAGACGGGAGCCTCAAGGATAAGGTTCGGTAAAAGCTTCACAATAATGATACATTTCGATAATGCTTATTCTAAAGCATAAGGTGGGATGGAAGTTAGGAGAAGGATGTGCCAGCTTAGGTATCGTCCTCGTTACTTAATCAATATTCAAATCACGAGGTCTGTCGCCAATAGCCCTCGTGTTGCTTCTAGTGCGACGTTGATAAAACTAATCAATAAATCAATCTATAGCATGAAAAAAAGTAGTACAGGTTTCATTGACTGTTGATACATTGACTAATTATTTATTGCACCTTCATAGCCATTAATATCAATAACGAAGCAGGTGCATTACAATTTAAGTTTCTCGAGATCAACTGATCATGGGATATATATATATATATATATATATATAAATGAGTTTTCTTCTACTCATATTGTATGTTTGGATCAAAACTTTAAAAGCTTTTTTCTCACATTTTAAAGCGCTCAAATGAGCTGAAATTTTCTTTACACAATTGTTTTGGATGACAATATGATAATTTAATTATAATTAACAAAAATTAATTGATTGAAACTAATGATTTAAAGTATTAAATTTAACTCCAAGTTTGTCGCCAAAGTGAAGCCACCATTGCTTAAATTATCTTTTGTTAACTGTTGATATCTCTGTAAATCCATCTTTTCCCTTATAAGAGAAGCTTAGCAAGTAAGCATCAACTCATGTTCACAACATTGCTCCCCCATCTTCAAGACAGGCGAATGATGCTGAAAATGAACGTTACTGACAGGTGAATGTTACTTAAAATTTGAGATATAAAAAATTATGTTACGCAAAGTATGAAGTTCGAAAGAAAACCCATATATATATATACCCAAAGAATATATATAAAGAATATTTATACCCAAAGAATATATATATATATATATATATATATATATATATATATATAT
>BMAW01025408.1:47887-60202 GCA_019974015.1 Nephila pilipes
ATATATATATATATATATATATATATATATATATATATATATTCTTTGTAAACATCATTCTTGTTAAACACTACAAAACGAAAACTGAATGTCCGATAAAATCATACGAGTATTAACGTTGCTTAAAATGGCAGCTGGCAAATGATAAATAAGAACATAATATTCAAAAACAGATTTTTTTCTTTTTAATCATGGAAAGTGTTTAAAAGTTATAGTTATCAGATTATGAAAAAAATAATCAACAATATTTAAAAATATAGTGCCTGATTTTTCAAAGGCAGAATACTTGGTCAAAATAAGTATTCAGTGTTTAGTTTGTATGAACAAGAAATGTGTAAATATGGTAATAATACATGACAAAGCATCAGCTTAAAAGAATTTAAAATACATACACAATAAACTCTAAAACCGTAACACATTTCAAGATATTTTAAAATACGACCATTATAATTTTCGAAACGTTGAATTTAAAGAAACAACGTTAGAATATTAACATCTACATATGAAAAGGTAAAAGTTTATCAGTCAGTGTAAACCATGTTTTTCAAAATATTGACTTAAGTACATCAGAGTGAATAATGTGCGTGTTATGTATACATGAAAATCTATAAATAGGAAATGTGTGTTGTTATTTTTAAACGAGACAACGAAAGAAAACGTGTAGATGGATAAATGTCTTTGTGTTTTTTTCCATTTTTGTACTATAGTTTCTTTGATTGAAAAACAACTTTTTTTTCAATATAGCATTTATATGAAACTATTCATTATCTGTGATAAATATCAAAAGTTTTATTAAATTGTATTAGTGTATGATATAATAAATGTAAATATATAAATAATGAATGTGAACACAGAATCAAGAGAAATAATATTCCAGTTAATAAATTTGACAAATAAAACAAATAATTTAAAATTTAATAATATAATTAAAACAGTTTTATTTCTTACGTTGTATGTTATATACTTTCCAAATAAATTATATCGCAATTAGTCTCAATTCTTTATTACCTATAGTTAAATTTATTATGTAGTGCATATAAATATTACTAGTTGAAAATTTAAAAAAACTTCCTAATAAAGTTCTTCAAAAAAATATTAAATATGTGATATCAGAAGAAATATTTTATCTTATACTGTAGAGAGAGAACTATTTTATAATTTATCCAACTGTGCTTTGAAAATCCCTTTTCCGTAAATATATACATTATATATAATAAAAACTAAACACATATAACAAAGACTAAAATAACATCGAAGTAGACTAATTTATATATTTAAATATCAATTGATATTATTTTAATGTGATATAAAATTGTGTCATATATAGCTGTATAATTTATTGTACTTCATTGTTATAACTAAATTCTATTATAGATAGACGAATGGCAAAATATCTTTTTCATACGAAGCAAGGTCAGATGAAGTAGATGACATCTGGGCTTGTATCTCACTCTCCGAAATTCCTCAACGCATTAGGACTTTGAAATCCCAGTTAGATTTAATACACATCAATCTTTATAATCCCCACGATGGCTTGAATTTGTCGTATTGTTATTAAAGTATTATGATAACCACACATTTATAAAATGACGATTTAACCATTCTTTGCAAGATGAGAGAAATATCCATCAAATAATTTAGCGAACAAAAAATTGTACTCAAAACTGGTGTACTGTAAATTATTTGTTGCTGGCAATTTTTTTTCACAACTATTGCGTAATAAGGAACGCAGCTGTCAAAAAAAAAATCAAATGTTACAAGCATTATAACGGGTTTGAACTTGTCATTCCGCTGTTTGTTGTGGTTGGAAGAAACGTGAGATTTCTTGCATATTTTTTATAACTAATCTCAGATTTTTTCGTTAATAAAAAGCGATAATGAGAGGATAATGATACAAATATACGAGGGCTTTTCAGAAAGTAAGGAACGTTTTGGAATTAAAAAGAAACTAAGTACAAGAAAAAAAATTTATTATATACATCAGAAAGAGCGACTAAAATTCTACTTTACTACATAGTCACCAAACAAATTGAAGCACTTATCATAGCGGTGGACAAGCTTTGAAATTCCTTCGTCATAGAATTGGCCGCATGCGATCTCAGCCACTCAGTGACGCGCACCTGCAGCTCCTTGTTGTCGTCAAAGCGCTGTGTTGATAGCCAGTTCTTCATTCTTGGAAACAAGTGAAAATCCCTTGGTGCAAGATCGGGACTATAGGGCGGATGTGGGATGGTGGTCTGTAAGCAATTTTGGCACCCATCTTGAACAAAATTTGCGGTAGCCTAGCTTTTGTGTGACAATTTCAAACAACAAAGTCCGTGAAACTTGTGGAAAACTAAGCGAAAGCTCCATTATTGTGAAAAGGCGGTTTTCACGAATCTTTTCATCAACTTTAGCGACCAGTTCGTCAGTCACAATGCTAGGGCGTCCACTCTTCTCTTCATCGTGAACGTTAGTTCTGAAATTTTTAAACTGAATGCACCATTTCCGGATTGAACTTTCATTCATTACTTTGTTTCCTCACACTTGCTGATAAATTTCCGTAGGTCTTAGGCTTTTTGCCAATAAAAACCGTACCTCACAACTGGCGGGATTTTCAATTGCAGCGCACATTTTAAATTTGAATACCGAAAAAACGGGCCGCGTGGAAATGTTCACGTTGTGATGGCTGGACACCGATTGAGATGCCGAACACGCAGACACCAAAATATAAGTGATCGGCACGCGCCTAGCGACGTCAGACGGAAACGTTCCTTACTTTCTGAATAGCCTTCGTACATTATTTTCTTATTTATTTTATACTGAGCTTAACATGCAAATTTGTATAATGAGGGATATTTCCCTTATACTGGTTTTTTTTAATTATTTTATATTTTATATTTATACTAAGATTTTACTAAACATTTTCTCTTTAATCTAGAGCATAAATCATATCACTCAGATGTATTTCACAATCAAAGAAAAAATCGCGCAAAGATGGGTTAAAATAATTTCTAATCCATACGAATGATAACGTATAACGAATAGATTTTAGAAAATTCAAAAGTGACTTCTTAGTTAAAAAGAGAGAAGCAGATCGTATTTTTGGTTTATATAAACATATGATACTTGTAAGGTTCAACAAATATCTTGATTTTTTGCACATCGATAACAATTGAACAAATATCTTGCCGTATTCATTTAATAAAATCCTTCCCACTTCTTGATCCTCAACAACTATTGACATTTTTTTTGAATAATGAGAACAGTGACATTTCGATCGCAAAAGCTTTCTCTCTGGAACTGCGAGTATTTCCCCACTACGCCCAATTTAGCTCTAAATATATATACTTATTCTTAAAATGCTAATTATGACGCTTTTCCCTCTGCATTCTGTTTCCATTCGATTATAGTATTCATTACAAACTATTGTTAAAGTGTATTCCCATGTATGTTGTTGAATGCATCGCTTGTATGCAATTTTTAATACTCAATTAATTGATTATTATTAGCGTCGAACTTAGAAGCAACATGAGGGCTTTCGGTGAAGGATTTCTTAATAGATGTGTATTTTGTATTTTCTTGTTTTACTTCCAATCCCACGTTCCTATACAAAAAAAAAAAAAAGTTTCATTATTAGTGTTATACCCTCCCACAAAGTTTGGCCCATTAGCTCAAGGATATCCTATGTGTGCACCTCTTCAAATGTATTAATTATCGCTACTTTACAAGTGCTTAAAGTGATATTATATTGGTTTGGTTTTATTAATGTCGCACTAGAAGCAACATGAAGGCTATTAGCGAAGGACATCTAAATTTTGAACCTCGGACAAGTGACGTGGACGACACCTGAGCTGGCACCCTCCTCTCCTAACATCCACACCACGCTAAAGGAAGGACTTTGGGCCCCAACAGATTTAACATGCATCAGCTCCGGCTACACGGCGGGTCTTTGGTGGCCAAGGATCGAACCCGCGACTGAACGAAAACCGCCAGCCTCGAATCCGAAGCCATGACCCCGGGGATACCGCGGACACACAATTGTTCATGGAACACCTAGAATCTTCGACTTATCTCTTGCTAGATGCTACAACGCCTGTATTAATTTCGGTGGTGGCACATTCGAGCACTTAGTGTAATTATAAATGTAATTTCTCTACCGGGGGGGCGGGGGGGGGGGGGGGGGGGGCAGCCGGTTCCACGTTGCTATGCAAAAGAGGGTCATTATGAGTATTGAACTCTCCCATCAAAGTTTGGCCCACGAGCTCAAGAACGCCCCGTGTGTGGACGTATAGTTTTCGGTCTCCACAATTGTAATAATGTTGTTACTTTATATGAGCTTAAAGTGAGATTAGAAACTGACAGGAAAATAAAAACAATGAAAGAAATTTAGAAAACAACGAACTCAGTCAACGTAGAATAAATTTTTTTTTCTGCCAAGAGAGAAAATGATCAAGTTATAAAAATTAAGGATCAACGGACCAAAACTATTTTAAGGAATTTTTTTCACTTTAAAGGAAATTATTTTTTATCCTAAATGGGAGAGAGGCGAAATGTTTAATAAACCACAATAAAATTCGATTGTACACGCAAATGTATTAAATTTTTCCAAAACGTTTGAATAGATGAACGAATCAATTAGTCTTAGCGAGATAAAATAATTCCGAAATACTGACTACTAACAAAATCAAATTGAGTGCACAAATCAAAAAACACCAATGCACTTCCTTTTCGCTTTCTTTTTTTTCAGCGTTGCAGGCCTTTTATTGTCATTTTTAATGAGGGACTATAACTAGTAAATGCATGTGTTATATTTTTCTAATCTCTCACAACCATTTGATTCATCTATAAATATATTTTTGGTTAAATGATTTTAAAAATTGGTTTAACATAAACTGATATAACAATTACATATTTCTTAAATTTATTGTCAGGAATGAGAATTGTGCATAAATCAGCAATGTCTACAAAGCCTCTGTTAAAAAAATAAGTCACCGAAATTAAAGCCATAATTACAATGCACGTTTACCAACACCGTTTGAGGAAAAAACGAAGCTTCAATTCGCAAAAGAAAATATCAACACAGTAAAAGTTTTCAGCCATCTTTCCATTATTCATGAATTTTGCATACTGATATAACTAAAATTGAGTACCTTTTGTTCGTGATGGATTGTAGAAACACTTTGGCATGCCCCACTTCTTACGGGAAGGCTGTGTTCTGCTCAATAGCTTAGTTGATCGAAGAAGACCTTGAATTTCATTGTTAGTCTTGGACTCTAAAGCACTTTCTAGTACCTTGTCAGCGTTTTCTTTGAATCTCGAGTTGTGGTTGAAGAACACTTTAGATGGTTCGCAAAAAGTTTTAAACTCGAAAGAGCAGTTACAACTATTTTATTATTTTTAGTTTTGACAGAGCGAGTATTAGCAGAAAGTTCGTATTGTAGGCTATTGTGAAAAGTAACTTTTGTCAATTATAAATTAAATACTACTAAAAAATAGGGTCTGTTATGTGTTGGATACTAATTTGAAGTTTCCGGAAATTGTCGATATAATAATAAACTGGGCAGCAGTAGTCTAGTGGCCATGGTAGCGGACTCGCTGCCGACATTATTTTCGTCGAGTTGTGGTCCGAACCCTGAAGCCCCCAGCCTTGTAGCGGTGCTGAAGTATGTTAAATCTGGTCGAGATCCCAATTCCTCCCGTTGCCACGGAAAGTGAAAAGTTTGGAAAGTGAGGTGCCAGATGTCGTCCTCGTTTCTTGACCGAGGTTCAAAATTAAGAGGTCCATAATCATTAGCCCTCGTGTTGTTTCCCAGCGTAATCTTTATCACACTTCAGCAATAAGTTTGACGCTACATTTTTTTTCTCAATGATTTTAAATTGATTTTTATACATCTTATCATGGATTAATGTTAAGAAATTTACTCCGCAGATAAAGAAAAGGTATGGCTGTAGAAAAACGACGCTAAACCAAAGCATTGTACCGTTACAAATCATGCATAATACTTTTATGAATTAAATATGCTTCCTCAAAATGTTAAATTAAATATGCTTTCTCGAAATGTTGATCCCTCAGATATTTTATTGTTCTTTCAATTTCTGCCTTCTTTAAGTACGGAAATCACGATCCCGAGGAGCCCTAGCCTTTCCCATGTTGTTTACTGTCGTTGTTAAGCCCGGGTAACACACCCCTGCGATACTATGAGAATCCATGTCTAGTTTCGTCCCTTCTTCTCGTTAATCCGTTCGATTTTATTTTTTTGGCTTTCATACCCAATTTTTCTAACGTCAAAATAACAGTTAGCCATGAATGATTGGTGCAGCACCTTCATATTTGGTTCTTGTGCTCTAAACCCTACTTTGACTTGACTTTGGCCTGACACAAGGTCCAATAATTACATACAATTACGCTTTGTGTTTTCGAGTCAAGGTCAGATGACGAAGACGATACCTGAGCTGATACCTCATTCTTCGTATTCACTTAATGCTACACCATGCCAACTGGAACACTTTTAGTTAAAACAGATTTTACGTGCACCATCCTATTCACAACTTATCTTTAGCAGAAAAAAAGGCTCAAATGTGACACGAGAAAAGCATCGAAGCCAAACGCACTCGGGTATCGTAGCAGCCAAATCTTTGTTTATGTATAATTATCTTGTTTTTAATTACTAGAACCATTCAGTTACAATTACAAGATTGAATCATTTTGCGCAACAATGAAGTGATATAAATAACATCTTAGAAAGTACTTCACTCTTCAAATTCTAACAACATTCTTTGTAAGAGCTTTCACACTTTGATATAATTGATAGGAAACAAATTTTATAATTTCACAGGATTTTGGACGGATTAAAATAAAAATTAACATAAAAATTAAGAACAATTTTTCACTCATCGATTGACGTAATCAGAGATCGAAGGAATGAAAATAGGATGGAATTTTTTCGAATTCTTAAGACAACTAAGATAAGGTGTAGTTTTTGTCTTAAACTGTCAAAAAATATACATTTTTTTTTAATTTGGCATTCTTCTTGGCCTGTTTTTGAGACAAAAAGATTCAACATATCAGTTAATTTTCATTATTTTGTATTTGTTCGATTTCTTTATTCTTTCCATTCCGTACAAAATTTCTGCACAACTTTAAATCTGCAGAATTGACCATGTTAGGATCTTTTGTCAATATATATATATATATATATATATCTTTTTGAAAATTGTTTTCATTTCCTACATAAAATAAGTTAAAAATCTTATAGTAACAACAAAAACATTATGATTTTTATTCAATTATTTCTTTCTTGCTTTGCCTATTTAAGACTCAATCAAACATATTTACGAACATTATTAGGCATTTTTAATTCATAATTCTAATGTGTGCTTTTGAAAAAGACGTACATATATTTTTCTTGCGCTATTATAATAAAATGTTGTTGTACAGGGTGTTTGCAAAAGAATGTCCCAAATTTGAAGTGCTACTGTTAAAAAAAAATGTAACCAATTTAAACAGATTAAAATAAAAAAAATACCACTTTAAAATTCATGTGATGTCTGCAGAAACAAGAGCAATATCAAATCAGTAATATAACTCACTTCCCCCCACTTTTTTCAGAATGTTCAGTGTTACAGTTTGGATGCAGTTATTCTTGTTTTCAGTTCATCAATGTTTGCTGGCAATGGTGAAAAAAACACAATCTTTTAAGAAGCCCTGGAAAGAAAATCACAGGGTGTTAAATCAGGGCATCTTGGCGGCCATTGATTAAGAGCAATGATTGATTGGTTTTATTAACGTCACATTAGACGCAACACAGGGGCTGTTGGTGATGGACCTTATAATTTTTTACTATGTCAAGTGATGAGGACGATATCTGAGCTGACACCTTCCTCTCCTAACTTCCACACCACACTACGAGAGGACTTTGGGCCTCGACTCATTTAACGCGCATCAACCCCAACTACACGGCGGGTTTTTAGATGCATCGAGGCTCGAGCCCACGACTCAACGAAAACCGAAGGCCGCGAGTCCGCGACTGTGACCACTAGATTACAGCGGCCACCTGAAAAAGAGCAAATTCGTTATCTGCTCTACGACCAATCCAACATATCATACTATTGTACATTGCTCGTGATTTTGGTGGTGGTGGTAGCACACCCACACACATATACACTATTTATAATTTTATAATCTTTATAGATTTGTTTTTAATATAATTTGTCCAAAAAGGTTTTAATCTCTTTAGTTTTGTGATTGTTGCTCTTCCAAGTTTGGATATTCTTTCGTAAGCACTCTACATAATACATTTCACACTTAATATTCGAATAGAATGTAACACTACTAATTTCGTACCCTTTACAAATGCGAAAGAAGTTCATTCAATACCTTTTGCCTTAAAATAAAGAAGAAATAACCAGTGCACTTCACTTAATAAAGAATTTCTATTAATGTTGTTTTCTAGAGTTTTTTTCTGCAGAAGAGATTAAAGTTAATTAAATACATCATTAGAAGTTAATGTTAATGCATCATTAAAAGCTTCAACTAATTTTAAAGTGCTGTAATATTTGGATCTTTAACGTGACAATGTAAAGTGAACCTTAATTCTTTTACATGTTATATCAATTTACAAATAAAATGAAGAGAAAACACCCAGCAACACATTATCTACTAGAATATGTATATTACCAGAAAATATTCATGGAAATAGATTTCTGTTGTAAACTTAGAACAAAGAAAATTAGCACTTACCAGATTTTTAAAAAAGGCTTTTGAATCGACTATAACAACACCAACCATGATGATGTGAAGTCAGTCAGTAAAATAAAAGTAAAAAATTCGTTGAAAGCAAATCTGACTTAAGAGGACATTAAAAAAGAAATGTCTTTTCTCTACATTTATAAGATATTTTAAATGAATTTTCTAAGCACTCTGAAATGGAAAAACAGAAACAGTTTCGAGATTATTTGAGCAACTATTAGATGAATAACACAAAACTGGCCGAGATAATCGGATCTACACTCGGATGAAGTTGAGTCATATTATCATGTGAATCTGTTTATGAAAGAAAGCACATAACGTTTCATCGTATTACTCAGTAAGAGAATTTTATTTACCCAGCTTTAAATACACGAGAGCTACAGCTTATTCATTGGATAATACAATGCTAAGAGAGAATTCGTGAATATTAATTTTATCTTTGAAATATTTGGAAATATTTACTGTCGTAAATATGTTAATTGGTTGATTATTGATTCAAGGATAAAACGAGGGTAAGTGATAAATAATATTAATTCTAAAACTAAATTTATGTACATAGAAGGAGAATTTAAGCTTAGTTTTAATTATTTCCTGACGTAGATAATGAGTAAATTGTGAAAGACAAAATTTAAAAATAAATAATAATTTGGCCATGGTAATTACAACTACTCAATTTTTTTTCATTCAATTGCTTCCTCTCGGTATAAATAATTTTTAGAATTATTGTAAGTTGTGTGCTGCGACTACAGACCATCCTATCAACCGGCCATTTTAAATTCGTGAAAATAATGTTAATCCTATGGAATTTCTTCTACCATCCACAAATCTTTACTGTTTTATTTACTTAAAAACAAAAAAGTGCATCATAATGAGTAAAAAATGACGAAGATTTCTGAGGAATTTCATTTACATTAAAATTTTTATTAATTTTAATGTAAAATTCATTTACATTAGATTTTTAAAAACATTTTTACCCCTGTCGTTTGTGGGTTATCCTGTGTCTTAAAAAATATTCGATAATATTCCCTGAAATTGGTGGGGTTGCGGTAGCCTAGTGGTCAAGGTCGTGGATAGCGGCTGGCGGTTTTCGTTCAGTCGCGGGTTCGATCCTTGGGCCACCAAAGACCCGCCGTGTAGCCGGGGCTGATGCACGTTAAATCTGTTCGGGGCCCAAAGTCCTCCCGTTAGCGTGGTGTGGATGTTAGGAGAGGGGGTGCCAGCTCAGGTGTCGTCCTCGTCACTTGACCGTGGTTCAAAATTACGAGGTCCGTCGCCAATAGCCCTCGTGTTGCTTCTAGTGCGACGTTAATAAAAAAAACTAAACTAAACTCCCTGAAATTGGTGGGATAATGTAACTCCGCTGAGACCTTCATTATTTTTTGCTTCTTCGAATTTTTTGCATTCAAATAGATAAAATAATAAAGATTTGAGAAGGGTAGTAGAAGTTCCAAAGGATTAACATCACGTTCACGAAATCAAACTGGCCGGTAAATGGGAGCCTTAACTTTGGATAATAGTCTTACTGATTCTGCGAGTATATCCCATAAAATCAGCCAAGTCTCAATTTTATTCTCCTGATGTTACAAAAAAAAAAGTTAAATTTAATAATATTTTTTAGAAGCAACAAAAAAAAAAAAAAAAAAGAAAGAAAGAAAGAAAGAAAGTAAAGAAAAACACAAGATGAAAAACAATTATACATATAGGTTAATTTTTACAATCCTGATTGAGTACATTTAACGGTTATACTTTTCTTTAATAATCAATTTTACAAAAACTCTCTTGTAACTATATGTGTGTGTATTGTATATATCGACTGTTTAGTTTTAATTTAAACCTAATTTTCTGCGTAGTTATTTTTGTCTCCTTTAATTTGTTAACATTTATTTTACGTTCGTGTCGCACTCAACTGTACCTCCTTCTTCATTTTATTTGCATAGAAAATCTAATCACGCAAGATTGTCGTACATTTCCAAAAGATGCGTAACTATATTCTCGAATAATCAGCTGGCAGGTCTAAGGTCACCTTCATTGAAAAAAAATTCTAATAGAGTCAATGAACCCTGCAGGAATCTTATGCAAAACGAAGTGAAATGTTTTCATCTTTGTTTACTCAACGGACCTCTTGGATTCTATATTGAATTTTTATCTCCTAGAGTTTGAGCGGTGGCCAATGCACGCATACCACTTGTGGACAGTTCTGGTAACTAGATTCATAAATATTTGTGGTCCTCGAACTTTCGATGTCCTAAAATTACTCAAAAGATACTACAAACATAATGAAATTTTTAAAATAATTATAAAATATGAGACTTTTTATTTTATTAAAATCGCCGAAAATTCACTTGAAGAATTTTTATTTCATTTAAGAAATGAGACAGATAAGATGATAACCGAAATATTTTGGTTTTCTGGTATCTGTACATCTTCAGAGAAAATATTTGAAATACATTGATATTTTCTTTCCAAATATTTTTTAATGCTAAAATATAACCTAAAACTATGAAAAACACATGTAATTATCTGCTTTTTATTCAAAAAACATTTTGAGAGTGGAAAACAGCGTGAAAATACATAATTTAATTATCAGAATAACGCTCACAACTCTAGAGTAAACAAAAATAATATTCTGTGAGTTTTATCATATTCATCATAACAGTCTTTGGGGCTGGTAACTACATTAATGATTAAAATCATATTACTACAATTTTTATTGCGTTTCGAGTCAAATAACAATGAAAAATTAAGAAAAAGTTATACCTGATTTACACCTTTGTTACTAAAAACGTGTCAATTTTACAACCCTAACAGTAGTAGGATTTCTTAAAAACTATGTAAGGAAGATACTTGCAAAATTTAAATTAATTTGGTTCTTAACTTTTTCTGACATCTATTTTGCCTTATGTGAATATGTCGAGAAAACTCATTTTGAGAAAAATCAAAAACAAACTTTCAAATGCAATTAACTACCGAGTAAAATTCAAATCCCTGTAGCTTAAGTTCTAATTAAGATATAAGCAAAATTCATTCACTATTAGACAGAAAAACGTTTAAATGTTAAACTGACATTAAAATTAGAAAATAGAAAATTTTGACAAAAATGACGTTTTAAAGTTGTACAGATACTTTACTGAACGTCAATCCTAGAGCAAGGATTTATAAATTGTCTTACTTTCTCGAGGAACATTTGGACCTACAGTCAGTTTTCCACGTAACATTTAAATTACAATTCCCTGGTTAATTGAATTAATTGGGACCAAAGCTGAGTCGGATAATCGAAAATTCAGATTAGCAGAAGTAAGGAAAATTAAAAGGAAATAAAGCATACTTTCACCCAATCATCATTATATTGAACTAATTGAGTATAAATCGTATTTACGGAAGATAGAGACGTCTAAGTCATGAACAATAAAAGTGCATTAAAATTTATTTCATTGCAATTTCCATTTAAACAATGTAGCACCGTATGCCACTTGTCACTGGGGGTAAGAGAAGTTACTGAGGTTTTGCTGACTTTCCACAAAATATTTGTAACGTCCCCTTCCTTTCTTTCCACTTATTTATAGCTGTTAGAAATTTAAGGAAAA